>VZRV01008901.1:265151-420897 GCA_013398115.1 Falcunculus frontatus | reverse complement strand
TCCGCGGGGCGGGCCGGGCCGGGAGGAGGTGGGCTGCTGCGCGCCCGTCTGTGCCCGATTCCGAGGTAGCAGCGAGACTTGATTTTTGCGGGGGGGCGGGGAGGGGGAGGGGTGTCAAGGCGAGGAGGGGTGGCGATGTTTGGGATGCACAGCCCTGGGACGGGAACGTCGCGCAGACAGACAGGCAGACACACACACAGAGGCATGCACATACACCAAACCCGAAAGCAAGGACAACCCCAAAAAGGACTCACTTTGCCTCGATGACTCAACGCAACTAATAACCGTTTCTCCGCTCTCTGTGGCGAGTTCCTCCTGCCGCTGCTGTCGCTGGCAGAGGAGGGAGCGATTGAAAGTGACACACCGGGGGCCGCCGCCGCCGCCACTTCCCCGCGCCGCCAGGCACTCGCCGCCGCCGCGGAACCCGGGAGAGCGGCGCTCCCTCCTCTTCTCCTCCCCCTGTCTCCCCCGATATTGATTTTCTCCGCTGAAGGTGTGAGAAGTCGGCTCCCTCTCCCTTCTCCTCCACGCCGCAGCCGACGGCCCCCCGCCCCCTCGTCCCGACCTCCCCGCTCCGCTCCGCTCGCCACCCGGGACCCTCCGGGACGGAGCTCTGCCCTTACCGCCCCGCGGGCAGCCGCCCCGGCCCCGCCGCCCCAGCACCCCCGGAGGAGGGCGAGGAGGGGGCTGGGGGTGGGGGGAAGGAGTAGAAGCGAAGAACGCGGCGTGAGAGAAGGAAACAGGAAAACTTTCCACCCTGGATTCTCTACTTCTGATCCATGGACAGAGCCCAACTCAGCCAACTTACAGACAGGCTATAAGCAGTAAGTACAGCGGCAGCTCGCGGGAGCCGCTCGCTAGAGGCTTCCTCGCCAGCAGCCGGCTACTCCGTGGCTGCACAGCTGGCCGGCGCGGGGGGGCCGTGCCAGCGGGGCCGTCTGGACTGGCAGCCTTTCTCCGCTGCCCCCGGGGGCGGGCCGGGACTGTGGCCGGACCCGGGGCGCAGCACCTGGCAGCGGCGGGCCGGCGGGCTGCTTACCTACCGAGCGCGATGGGAACCGGGGCGCAGCACTGCCTGCCCCCGCCCGCGGCAGGTTGGCGCCGGGCGGGTGAGGCGAACCGCTCGCTTCCAGTGGGGCCGGCTTCGGCGGCGGGAGCGGGGCGGCTTCGCACCCGCCCGGTACTCGCCCGGCACTCGCCCGGCTTCACGGAGCTGAACCGCCCTGGAGACGCGCAGCGGGGGCCCGGCCGGGTGAGCGGGGCCCGGTACTGGCCGGCGGCCACTGAAGCGCCCCTTTTTTTCTCTCGCCCTAGGTCCGTGCTCCTTCTACTGCGACCTGCCAGCGGGAGCCGCGTCTCCGAGCATGGAGCGGAGGAGCGAGAGCCCCTGCCTGCGGGACAGCCCCGACAGAGGCAGCGGCAGCCCCGATGTCAAAGGGCCTCCCCCCGGGAAGGTGGCCAGGCTGGAGCAGAACGGCAGCCCCATGGGCACCCGCGGGAGGCCCAACGGCGCCGTCACCAAGCCCGTGGGAGGTAACCGTGAGGCCGCGCTCACGGCGGCTCCGCCGGCCGGGGCGCGCAGGGCGGCGGGCCCGGGGGAGCGTGTGGCGGGCGGGTCGGCACCGTGCGCGGAGGGGCGGGCAGGTCCGCGTGGCAGCTGGAGGGCCGCTGCCCGCTTTCCCGGGCAAGCATTTGGCTGCTCGGCCCCGCTGCGGTGATGGGGATCCGCGGGAAGATTTGGACCGCGCTTGAGGCGCGCAGCCCTCCGGCGTTAGAGGGCCGCCTGCCGAAAGAGGCCACCCCGGGCCGGGCTCTGGCCGGGCGGCTCTCAAAGGGCCAGGCCTGATCTTGCCGGAGGGTAACGGGGTGAGAGCGTGTCCTGCGCTTGGCGCTTTCTTCGTGCGGATCGCCGTGGGGCAGCCCGCGGGCATCCCCCTGCCCGCCGGCGCTCTCGCAGAGCACGGTAGCGGCCGGGCGGCGGGCCTGGGCAGCGCCTGCAGGAGAGGGCATCGCCTCCGGGCTCCGTGCGGGCGGGCGGGCTGCCTGCATGGATGCAGGCGACAGCACTTAGGTGTGCTACACCCGCCGTCACAGCTTTAAGAATGGGGTCACCGGGGTGGGAAAAATGGTGGTGTTTATGGTTGCATTTTGGATTTTATTTTTATTTCAGTAAGTAGCATTTTGTAGCAGTTGTTGTAAAAGAGGACAGGGCAAAGCATGTGTAAGGTTCAGCTCTTACAGCAAATATATTGAGCATTAGTTTTGCACTTTTCCTGAATTTCTCTAGAATACTTAATCTTTCTTTGCTATCAAATTACTGGTCAGTTTTGTGTTAAGAGCATGGTAAGCGCGAGGTTGCTTTTTTCCCTCCTTTTGTTCCAAGCAGGTAAACTTTCCAGTCACTTCTCCTAAATGCCTTCTTTTTTCCCCTTAACTCTGATGCCGTCGTGTTTAAGACAGTCCAGCCTCGTGTTAGGAAAAATGTATTTTAAAATCTTGAAATTAGCCAGATGTCGTGAGCAAAATACTGCAGCAAAGGCCACCAGTAACTTTACCTTAAAAAATCCTCTGTATTTGTGTTTTAAAATGAGCAAGTGGTAACACATAATTGTAGTTGTTTATACACAAAGAGTTTGTGTAAATGGCATTTTGAGAGATACATTGAAATGGTCGTCACATGACTCTCTATTACGTGAGGTTTATTTAGCGATTTTACCATTAGATGCTTGTTTTAGACCTCTTTGGCTCAATAGGCTTCCTAATTGCTGAAGTTTGCTAAGGAGCTGCAGATTTTATTTTAAAAACGTAGGATTCATTTATATACCTAATGAAGGGTAAGAGACCTCACTAGTTTTTTATGTTTCTTGGATGACTATATATCTAGTTTTTAGTCCTCTTCTCTGTGCTCTTCCAATGTATGGAAAAAGAAGAAACAGCTTTGCAGTGAAAGACTTGTAATGCTATTCCACTTAAAAATTGGTGAAGAAATGATTTGTTGAGTAATTGTAAAAAGGACCTAGTTAATAATATAAAAAGTAGTATATGTCGTTTTAGATGCCTTTTTCAAGACTTGGGCATTAAAGCTGCTTGATTTTAGAAGGAATGTTAGAATTAGAGCTGAAATGTTTTTCCTTGGGGCATTTATAGAAATATACTTAAAAAGAACTCTTTTAAATGTTTTGAAATACATGTTTGCTTTCTAGTTGCAGCTGTGTTATCCAAGAGAAATTCAGCGGCTTTTATCGTTATATCGGTGGTTCAGCCTGAATCTGGCCTGTTAAGCTATGGAAGATTCCTTCCACTTAAGAAAAAGACTTTCATTTCTGAAAGCAAACTTTTAAGAGCTGAAGTTTTCATTCATTACTCTTCAGCTCATTTATAAAGGTGTTGTAGACTGAAGTGTAGAAGTGTGGAGGAAAAAGAAATGCAGGAGTAATTTTTTTTTCCTTAGCTGGTATTCTTTAAACAGTCTCAGTCTCTTTGGGTTTAGGCTGTTCATAATAAAGGTTATTCATTACTCCTTATTGATACTGAAAGCAAGAAGAAAATTATTCTTGTCTGTAACTTACCTAGGTCCTATAATACTCAATACTAAATTAGTTAAGGCAGATTTTTTTTAATAAGATAATGGTGCTGTTTAAAATTGATTTATTTTTTTTTTCTTCTGGAAATCCTCTCACAATAAATCAACATAGTTAATTTCCAGATATTTTTCTTCTGCTCTTTTTCAAGTTTGATCTTTAAGAACCTGTTATGATCAAGTGATCTTTTCCTGAATGCAGATCACACCTGTTTCTGGTATTTTTATAAGTCTGTGTCTTTGCCGTGATTACTGTGCTGTTAGTAATTTTTCCACTGGAGTTGTGAAATGCAGCTGTAGACATTTGTGGAAAAGCTTACTTTTAATTTACTGGCCAATTAGTATAAAAATTATTTGAAATAAATATTGTTAGGGGCTCTCCTACTATTTTGCCTAAAGTTTGACAAAAAGGAAACTATTGAAAGTCATAGTGAAGTGGCATCCAAGGCTTCAGTCAGTGTTTCAGTTTATTCTTATTTATCGGGCTTTAACAAGTACTAATACTTACTGAGTGTGAATTGCATTTGGGGCAAAAATGGAAATGCTTTACTGAAAACTAGAGACCATTTAAGTTTTTGTTTTGTTTTATTTTTAATTCCATTATGTGTATCTAAAGGTTTTGAAAGCAAAGCCAAATGCTAGCAATTATTTTTCTCATCTCATTTTGGGCCTTAGATACGTAAATGCTGAAATTCCTTCCTATTTGTCAAGTGGCTTTTTGTTGTAATAATATCAGTTTCTGAAGTTAATTCCTGAGAGCAGAGCAATAAGCTCTCAACTACCTGCTGCTATGATGAGCCTGATGACCTTTGGTAACCAGTTTTATAATCGTACTGTTTGCTGCAATTATTTTTCTAGTGACTTCCCTGAGAAATAGAGAAATATAGCGCTATCGGTGTTTCTAGCTTTCTCTCTAGTTTTATGAGTGAAAAAGTGTTTTAAAATAAGCTTTTGTAGTGCAGACAGAAAATCAATTGTTCTCATGAGAAATTTTGCCTTATGACTTTCCTGGTTTTTTATTCCTAACATGAATGTACTTAATTCAAAGGGTCGTTACAGCAGCTATAATAATCTAGTGAAGGTCACTCAAAAGATAAACGAGGTCTTAAAGGTTGTGTTTAATAGGGGATTTAAAAGTTTTGGTATTGTTTACAATGTTAGCGTCAGTCCAATGTATTAGAGTCCAATTTTGGTTTGCCTGACTAACTCAGTGCTTTCTAAAATGTTTCAACAGTTATCTGACCAGTCTGTTTTAAAACCTGTATGTAATAAAACACAAGTGCTCAGATTTTAAGGAGAGTGAGGTTCCTTGGAGAAAAAGGCTAATACTGCTTTAAAAAACATATGAAGCCTGGGAGAGAGTTTAGAGCAAGCAAGAGCACTATGGTGTTGACAGCTTTATATCCCTGTTGGGTAACATTCACTTACTAGAATTGGCGTCTCCTCTCAGTTAGTAATTCACTCCATAAGGATTAAAAAAAAGAGGGATGATTAATGACTAGGAAACTTATATTTACAGAATTGTTGATTGCAGTTCGTGAACCTGTTTGTGTAAGAGTGGATGTGCAGATATATATGTGTGTGTTGATTTGAAGAGCGTAGAAAATAAGTGTCAAAAGCCTCTGAAAGGAACTTAAAATGCCACTATGCAGAATGAGCTGTTCTGAAGTTTGGTTTTGCCGAAAAAGAAACATAGAACCAAATTATAGCTAAGGGAACATGTTCAAATTTGGAGCAGGAAATGATTGCAAAACGTTTTTTGTTTAGATTAGTTTGACGCAGTCTGATAATATGTTCATATTCATTTAGCTGTTAAAAACTGTGATTCAATTTACAAAATATTAATGGAGGGAAAAGCTTTCAGGCAATTCAAACCAAAGTATATGATCAGGTTGTTAATTAGTAGCTGTAGTTACGGAGCTTGTACAAAGTCAGCTGTAGCAGAAATGTGGATGCAGAGACTCTTCGGAGCGCTGCTGCTGATGGCTGTAAGCCCCCTAAAGTTCAGTGCATTGTGGCTGTGTCTGCTTAGGTGTAGTTAGAAATCAGTTTTAGTATGTCTCTGGGATGACAGAAACATGGGTTGATGGTTAAAGAGCTGTTTGTCAAAGTCCATTCTAAATTTTTCTGCAAATATATTGTAGGGTTTGTACTACCTTTTATATCTTTACAAGGGTTTAAGGTACTTGACTGGAGTGAAAATTCACTTCTGTGCAGACGGAAGAACACAGCATGATGAAATTTGCTCCTCTTTTCTGAATGGTTAGTTAGCATGGCATCCTGAACGCAGTAAGGAAGTATGTTTCACTTGTCCTTAGGAACTGAGCGAAGCGAAAGGTTAAGTTTTAGATTCCTGCCCAGATCCCAGATGAAGAATTATCTTCCTGCTGCCTGAATGAAATATGTAGCTGTTCAAAAGAATTAAGTGAATTGAAATACGGAAGCGTGAAAGCCGCAAATCCTTGTTAGTTCAGGAACCAGCAGAGATGTGCTTTTGTATTTATGTTTTATGTTTATATTTTATTTGTGGCAGAATAGTTGGAAAATGTTGCTTTGTACTTTGGTGTAATTCAGTAGGGATTTGGAAGAAATAAAAAATCTTGGATTTTACGTGTTTCAGATACATAATGGGGAAGAAACCTCTAATTTAACAGGAACAGTAAGAAAAGCAAGACAGTGATTTCTTTTTTGGGACTGATCGTTAAAAATGAGTTGCTGGTCTTTTGCTGATTTTCACCCCTCTCTCCCTTTTCCAGTCAAGCTATGTCATATAAATAGAACAAACAGAGCAGTCACTCCTGAAGGGTCATGCAGTGTATCAGCTGTATTTTTGCTGAGGTAGAAAAATAGTCTTTCTTTATGTGTTTTCGGTACTTGGTCTGTTATTAAAATAAAGACACAGTTGGTTGAAGTATGTGTGCAATTGAACATACGCATTAAACAGAATATAGGGTATCCACCCATTCAATGACCTAGACATAATTTGATGTTTAGAGTAATTTTGGAACCCTTAAGTTGCATCTGCAGAAAGCCACCAACAATTTTGAATTCAAGATTTAAGATTAGTGGTAGTAGGGTATTGATTTTTCCCCTGCAACAGTTCCTAAGTGTTTCAAGTCATCTCCTTGCTTCCTTCCCACACCCATGGCCGTGTTAGGTAACTGCATGCTGTTATTCTCATCGTAAACCAAAGGAAAGAAAAAGCAACCAACATAATTGAAATAGTCCATATTAATTCTGTTTCCTCCTCCCTTTGTAAGCTAGGTCCTGCCTTTTCTTAGTTTCCCTGGGATAAAACATAGTGTATTTACTGTCAATTATTTATAGGCCATTTCTTTGACAAACTCACCTTAACAGGAGTTTTCAGTGACTCCCCAGAACTGCTTTTATGCCTAAAGAAGATGGCAAAATCATATTAAAAACTATAAAGATGCCAATGAGGTAACATATTTTCAAGAAATTAAATAGTGACATATCTTCCACTCAGAATTTAGATGAAGAATTCGGACGCTGAAGGAAGGCCAAAAGTATTAAACTTTTATTGTTATGAATAAACACTTAGAGGTGAAGTTTGAAGATTCCTTTCCCAAGAACTTAGTTTTGTGGAATCCTTACATTCTGTTTACATACTTTTACTGTACTGAATATTTTATCTTGATTTAAAAATAGAAAAAACCTGGCATAATGTAACTGTAATCAAGTCGTCATTTCAACGGACAGCTATGTCGTATTGAAACTTTCTAGTTTGTTGCACAGACTTTCAGATGGTATCACTTACTTTAAAATTCCTTTAAAAGTATTTAAGTTTTGTACTCTTCATGGAGATGCTAGCCTGAATATTTATTTTTACAGTTACTTTCTATTATTGATGTTTTCTTTAAAGCTGTCTGTGTGGAATGGGGAGGATAAAGGCCACAACTGTGGTCTGGAGCTTAAGTAAAATACTTGAACCAGTAAGATTTTTGTCACTCGCATTGACACAGAACATGGTAATATGATATGGCAACTATGGTGCTGTAAAATGGAGAGTTTTATTGCAGTCATGTATTTATATTCACCAAACATCTGTGGGACCTGTTTAGGAAAATTCTTATTTTTGTGATTGAGCAGTCCGCAACCTGGTTTTAAATCTTATTTTTAAACTTTTCAAAATAACTGAAAATCTGTAAAACTTGGGAAGATTTTCTTTTGAATCCCAAATTGCAAGGCATAGCTAAGTTAGGCCTTTAATTACTGCCCCTCATAATTTAGTTAAATTAGTAACTACTGCTGTGTTTTTAGGATTAAAGGCCCAGTTTTCAAGGTATAAAGTATTACCAAGTCCCTTTGAGTTGATATGATGGGGGTTTGTTCGAGATAACCTGGGCCTGATTCATACTCTGTAACTACCGACCGAGCGTGCTCTCCTTCCGGAGCTCGCAGTGCCTTTGAAACCAGCCCGCTGTGTTGAACGAGGAGCCAGAGCCCTTTCTAGCTCGGAAAAAATCGCCTTGTGGTAATTGGTTCCTACTGTACGAAATGTCCGGGGTCAGCTGCATCAGTCCCCACGGTGGCATGTGTCACTAATGCAGATGTAAGAAATAGTCACAGCAGACAAAAGGCAGCTGAGTATTTGATGGCTTTTGAGAAATGTTTTCTAGCCTCTAGCGATACTAAAAAAAATTGCCCTCCAACAAGCTTTGGACTTGTTGCAGAATGCTCATCAGCAGCGTCTCTGCTGCAGGGCTACAGACAAATGAGTTTACATTGATTAGTGGTATGAAAGACAGAAAATACTCTTTGCCATTTAATTTGGGGGCAGTTGTTAGCCCATCTAGTTGAGGTTCTCATGGCTGTTCCCAAGTGTTGACTGCTTTAATGTGTGATACATTCTCAGCCAGCAAGGCATGTTGTCCATATTGTCACTGCTCTATAGTTAGGGATTTTTTTTTTTATCCAGAGCTCCTGCGCTTTGTATGAAAGCACGTACTGCAGCTGTTGAATATATTTTGTCCCCGTCTTCATTTGCATTGATCCAAATATTGGTAAGGGAAAAAATATTTTATATTTCCAATGTTATTTCTTCTATTTCAGGGAACTTTAAAAAACGCACGAAATAGTATTTCTAGTTGTTTGGGTTTTTTCTTTTAAAATATGTTTACTAGCTCTGCGGGTATCCCCTGAAGATTTACAAATGTACAAGATTTTGGCGTTTGTCTATTAGCAATTCAGGGCTGCTGACACTGAAAAAGTCTTGTAAAAGATATTCGGAAGGTTTTGTTTGTTGGTTGGTTAGTGTTGTGTTTTGCTTTGGGTTTTTAAAGTGTAATTCTTACTTGGATTTTTAAAGGTGTGAATGTTGATGTTTCTAGTATCTGACGACTTCTGTAAAACCTCCTTCCAGGAGGTACTTCTACTTAGAATAAAACTACACAAATAATTTACAGATTGTTTAAAAAATGAAGTGTGATCCCTGCATCGATGTTATGGTAAGCTGGATGCTAGGGCAGGAATACTGTGTCTGAACTCAAGATATATTTTCAGTTTCCTGTCGAATGCTGAATGATTATTGGTGTTTCATGCAGTGATGTTTGGAAAAAGGGAATCGTCATTATTTGTAGAAGCTGTATGAAGGGAACAGAAAGAACTTGAAAAAGGGCAGGTAGCTCTAGATAAGAGTGTCTAAGCCTATGACTTGTTTTCTAAATAGAAAATTATCTGGCTAATTATCTGGCTAAAAATATTTAGTCATTGTGCTCTAACTAATGTCCCTGTATCAGATGGACACGCAATATTAAACAATTTGATCACAACTCTACCTGGTTAATAGCAATGTCAGCAAGGTAAAGAAGCTCAGAAAAGTCTTGATACCCATCAGACGCTATTTTATATGAAACTGCAGCATCTCTTGAGATAACCATATGCCCACTGCATTTTCAGAATGCAGTAGAAATGTCTCCCACTTAAATATGCTCCCTCATTTGTTCCCCAAAGACACACATCAAGATGAAAAGACGCACTATTGTCAGCAAATCTTTTCAAGGGTACTAAACCTGGCATGAAATGTCGGGAGGGGAGTTTCTTATATCAAAAGCATGATTTGTATGGCTGCATACAACCACAAGGTTACTTTGTCTCTCTCTTTCTCAGCTGTTCCATTCTATTTGTAATGTTGAGAAGGGGCTGGATTAGTCTGTCTTTACTTGTGTGTCACCAACACTTCATTCTTGAGAAGTTGCTGACTTTGTCAGCGTTTGGATGGAAGCTTCAGATGAGTGAGGAAACTCACAAAGAGGTATTTACCATGTTGGTAATCTAAACTCACGGAGAATGTTTTTCCATAAATTTCACTGACAGGCATATATTGGAAATGAAGCATGTTATTTTCAAAACTATAACTAGCCTATTTTTTTTGAGAGTAATATAAATCCATATTTTGAGCATGTTTTGGTTTATATTCATTTCCATTATTTATATATTAAAATTAGATGTGCACAATTTCCAGCCTTATTATTTTGAATGGTTATTAAGAAATGTAGTTATAAATTATGAGTTATACAGTACTTTGGAGTAAAAGGTGATTTTCATAATGTCTTTTCCCAACTTACAAATAACTTCTTTGCTATAATACAAACATGTTAGTGGAGCAACATGATAGATGTCTCTTTAAGTATCGTAGTAAAAGAAAATGACTTGTATTCTGAGGCTGTGGATAGTTTATGTTGTTTTGGACCCATTTCCCAAGCAGTGATCGAAAACAGATTACAATAACAATTATACAGTCAGAAGATGCAATATCCATTTCTGTTTTAATTGAGTGAAAGAATAATAAAAACATCATTAAGAAAAATGAGGT
Source organism: Falcunculus frontatus (assembly GCA_013398115.1). Classification (NCBI taxonomy): domain Eukaryota; kingdom Metazoa; phylum Chordata; class Aves; order Passeriformes; genus Falcunculus; species Falcunculus frontatus. The sequence continues at coordinate 410,482 of VZRV01008901.1, read as the reverse complement.
GGACCTGTCATACACGCTACCAATTTTTAGACTTAGAGAAAATGCAGAGTAACAGAAGTGTGGGCTTTTAAAAAAATTTTCCTTTTTTTTTTAAAGTAGTTTGTTTCTCAAGCTAGAAGTCTAGATAGTAGACTTCATATGGGCTCCTGTGAGCAAATATGCAGTAAGTAGGCGTACTGCTTGACAGTAATGCTCAAGTTAGGCATTATCTGAGTGTCTGGGTCTGGCATAATAATGACTGTATTGAACCTTTCTGATTACATTAATATGATCACAGTGTCATATTGACCTGCCACCTAGATGAGCTTTGAGAATGCCATGGACCGGTAGAAAGTGGTAAAAATGACTTCCTTCTCTTTCAAAATGAGGAGCTGTGCTGCTTTATGCAGGGGGAGTGTTTTGGTTTGGTTTTTTTTGCCCTCTTCAAATCTGTGGACGTGAGTGTAAATGAGAATACTTGGTCTCTTAATCCATCGCTACCTGGGACTGACTCTTCTATGGCCCTTTAGCTAACTCACCATCTCAGGGCTCAGATTAAAACCCAAAAGGCAGAAAGGCCCTGTGCCGGGGGGTCGTGCATCCGTGTGCCTCTTGCAAAGGGACCAGACTAGTTGAAGGCCCGAGGCTGAGGGATCCTGGCTGTCCATTTTCTCTGACTCCTAGAGCTGTAAGCAGAAGTGCCCTTTAGGCTGTACCATACACGGAAAGAGAGAGCCTTACTACAGTAGCCTTGGCTCTAGTCCTATATCATACAGCTTTATAAATCAACATCTGGAATGGCATCCGAAAGTGAACTGGGAGCCAGTTCGGCCTTTGGAGCACAGATGTGATCTGCTTTCTTTGGCTAACACCTCTCAGTGAGCACATGCATTTGCACTAGCAGAAGTATCTAATTCTTTGGTGTAGCTCTGTGTACATAATAATGTAGCAGTTCAGCTTGTTGAGCCCCAAAAGCATTGCTGACTTTTCACAAGTGAATCGACACACAGTAGGTCAGTCTGTAGGTAGGTCTTTTCCACCCTTGCCCCAAAATATTACTAACTGGATGAAGTGTACTGGGCATACCTGAGAAAGAGGATGTATCTATTAACTTTTGTTCCTCGATGACATGACTCGTTTGATAAATATCTGGTAGTTATTAAAAACCATTAGATTAATGTGACCTGCTGGCAGATAAATGTAAATATTCCTGAAAGAGTAATATTCAAACTGACAGCTGTGTGATTTTGTGTTTGTAGAGTACTTCCCCCAAAACCCCTATGTTCCTGAAAAAGAGAATACAAGAGAAGGACACTCAGAAGTTGCCCTCTCTCCACAAGGGTGTGAGAGATTATAGTTGTAAGTAAAGGCCAAGCCCCAGAGGCTGGTTGCTGACCCATAATGGGCCGTAGGTGTGGACTGTCTGAAGACTCTGTATTGACTAATGAAGAGGGAGGCAGAGAAGGAAATTGGCTGCATTCTAGAGGACAGAATGGCTTCTACTTCTTCTCATTTGTGATTCTGTCCTCTATTTCTTTTCCTGCTGAAGATCTGATGAAGATTTTTGTGGTCTCCTTCTACCAGAAAAATACCATCTAGTAATGATATTGCTGTAGCAGTAGCCTTACCCTTGCTGAAAGTGAAGCAGGGTGCAGAGCTTCATCAGTTACCATTGAGTCTGACAACATTTATTCAGAGAGAGAGTTTGATGTGGCTTGTCCTCTTGCGTCCGTACTTGTAACTTTTGCCCATGGCCACTTCTGCCATATCTGTTGACATTGCCACTTAAAAGTGAGGTTTTCTAGTGCTGCCAATATCTGTAAGATATGAGGGAAGGAGGCAGTGGTTACAGCGGTTGCAGATAATTCAGCTTGTCTCACTGCTGGAGCCTCCAAGTGGGTTTGAAGGCAGAGGTGTCGGTGCAGTAGTTACTTTAGACTCTCTTGGCAGGCATTTATCTTGTAACACGGAGAAGAGGTGATACAATTTCCTTTTCTTGCCGGGGAGTGGTTCACAGAGGGATGGACATGAAGGAGAAAAGTGCTTGCTGGTGGGTCCCAGTGGAGACCCCAAAACAGGCCCAAGTGTGGTCTGCAGCACTTCTCCAGAAATAAAACCTCAAACCAGCTATGAAAGCTTTTGTGTTGCATTCCAGGGGACTTATCCCAGTACCAGGAGACTAGTTAATAGAACCTTAATTAAAATGCTTTTGCTAGAAGATGTTTTTTTGCTTCAAAAATTACATAATATGGTGGCATCTGCTAGCACCCCTGAACTTAAGGGCTTATTAGCGGTTCCAGTCTTCAGGGTTTAGAAGTGTTGGTCATTAAAAATAATTTTGGGTGGAACTTGGCACAGAGCGTCTTAGCCCCTTAGGCGAGTTTTGTTACATTTTTGAGAGAAAAGAAACATAAAGTAGTCCCCCAAACTAATAACCCCTCACGAACGCTACACTTGTTTTTAAGTTAAAGAAACCAAACCCAAAAACTTAAAGGAAATTAATGGCTTAAGATGATTTTTTAACAAAAAGTCAGCTGATTTTAGAAGTGTTTCTTCCACTGATTTCGACGGAAATGAGTATATTTTCCATTTAGTTCATATTATAAAGTATGGCTGTGGGATATTTTTTCTTCTTTTATAACTGGGAAACAAGCTGAAACAACTGAGCTGTTCTGTTTAGGAAAAATGTAGCTATAGTGTCTTCACCTTTGCCTTTCAATGGGAATAGCTGGACTCAATTATTTTAAGTGTTTTTTCCAACCTAACTGATTCTATGATTCTATTCCGTGGATTGGAAGGCCTGTGTGTGATTCTGGCAGAGAGCATGGTGCTGGTACCCCACAGGATTCCTGCGTGCCGGGGGGTGCTGCTGGCATGGGGGGGGGGGCTGAGCTTTCTGCTAGAGCAACCCCGACAGCTGTTTATGCTGCCCTCTCACTCAGGCTCCCTCAAAAAAGTATTTTGAGCTCTGGGCTATCATTGCTCTCAGTCTTGCTCATTTAATTGGAGAGGTGGAAGTGCTTTATTCTCCTGTTTAATTGCTCCTGCTTCCTGGCTGCCCCGTGCGTGGCTGTCCTTGGCTAACAGGGTGGCACAAAGCCCCAGTGGGGCTGCTCCTGTTCCTACCCTGTGAACCCAACTGGTGCAAGATTCAAACTCTGGGTTGTTAGTGCAACTGGTTTAGCAAAGGGGGTTTGTTACCGGAAACAGCTGATCCACTTTGACTAAGAAAAGGCCTCATCTCCTACGAGTAACACTTGTGTCCCAGACACGCCACAGTAGAGGCTGTGCCAGAGGTAAAATGCTTGGTGTTATTCTGTTTCTCATTTCTTGTTTGTCACAGCACATGCTCTAAATATGGCTTTTCTTTTATGCCATTTTTTTAGAAATTCAAGTATTATCAAATCAAGTTATGAGTTTCATAATATGTTTCTGTGGTGGGATAGTGGCCTGCAATATTTTGTGTTAAACAGTAAGGCTGTTATTTCAGCTAGGAGAAGGATTCTTTGGGTAGTTAAGCTGTCAGAAACAGAGGACATCTGCAGAGACGATAGTGACTTATTTATAAGACTTCCTGAGATCTGGGATAGCTGTGATGGCTGGGAGACTGAAGCCACAGAAAGGACTGGAAGCTGAAGAAAGATGTAAATAATATCTTGCGGTTTGCATTTGCCACTGGCTAAGATATAAAATGTAGAAATGCATTTCCTGCCTACAGATTTATTGAATATGTAAAGCCAGAAAAAATAGCTGAGGAGGAGTAGAAAGATATTGTCCTTAGTTTTACTTCCTCTGGCCCTCCTAAGAAGAAAAAATTCTACAATGTTATGTTATTTAACATGATTTTGTTTCTTTGGCAAGCATTGTATTGAAATCATCTGTGGACTGAGCTCTTCTTTACCAAATTGCATCCTGGAACAAATTATTTGCAGTGGGCTTATAAACCCATGAAGAGTAGGAGTTTAACAGCATCACATTACTGCTTATATGCAAAATCAGATATTGTGCGTTTTGTCTAGAACACACTGGAAAGCAGAGGATTAGCAGAAAGTAGGGTCCTTGTTTTTAAACAAAACCTTTAGCTGTAATGAGGTGCTTGATAGGACCATACAGTTGCAAAGATCTTGATGCAGTCTCCCGTATTTGACACAGCGATTTCCTGCTGGCCGCCTGTCAGTGTGTGCACACAGCTTTCTTCACGTGGTTCCGAGTGGTTAGTGACAAACAACTGCAAAGTCATTCCTTCAGTCCCCATTAAAAAAGATTTACAGTGAAAGAATTCTCAGCCTCATAATGAGACTGTTGTAAGCTGGTGCTTGAAAAGTAAAAGGCTGAAACACAGTCCATTTACCCAAACCAAGCATTTATTGTAAATAAGTTAAGTGCCAACAAGTTATATTCTGTCCGATTTAATTGTATTCGTAATTTATGGGGTAACTTGAAAGTGAGCCTTAATGGACATGACTAATGCCTGCTGAAATGAGGGAGCTCTGTCTCTTCCACCTTATCACGGAATTGCACCAGCATGGGCTGAACCTGAGATCTGCTTCAGGCCAGATCCTTCTTGAGTGTGAACAATCGTGTGTGTGTGTGTGGCCCTGTGGAAGCGGTGTCACTGTGCTTGGTTAGCCTGTCATTGTGTCTCCTGAGTCTGCAGCCCTCGGCGGGACTCTGCAGTATTTTTTGGAGAAGATCTCACTTCACCAGCTACAGCCACGCTGTGATTTAAACAAAAGTGGTGTTGAGATCAGAACAACCCCCTTTTCATTCAAATACTGTTGGATGTCTTCTTGAAAAAGCTTCAGCCAACTGGACAAAATACCCCATATTTTGGAGTGCAGTTGATTTTTCTAATTATGAATTTATCTTCTATTGTTACATGTGATCTTAAAGGTATTTTCCATCCAAAATGATTCTCTGATTTTGTTTGTTCAGCTAGTCGAGTCTTTTATAGAAACCTCCTGATTATTCACGTGTGAACTAGGTTTTAATTTCTGATCACTGCAGGATTTGCAGTTTACACTGTTTTGAAGAAGAGGCACACTGAGGCTTTAAAGCTTCCCTTTTTCTTTTTTTTTTTTTTTTTTAATTAACTTAGTGGTGGGATTGAGTTTTTCAGAAAGGAAATTATGGATTTGTGTTACACTTTAGGATGCAGGATAGCATCTTTGCTGCAGAAATTCAGGTATTTCTGTGTAACTGAAAGCTGTCAAACTTAATTGGCTTCTGCCTTTTCAGTTAGAACTGCAGGATGTAAAAAGGAGAACTGGCAAACCTCTCCTGTGCTGATTTCTGCCTTTTAAAGCATTTTTCTCGGTTTAGGTTCATTTCTCAGATTTGTTTAGAAGAAAGGGAAAGACAGTTAAATACCAAATCAGTATATGTAAGGTCAGCTCTACTGCAGTGCAGAGAGAAATAAATAAATGGACTGCTTTCCCTTCACTGCCTTTGCTAGATAAAGGTCTCTCTCTAAAGAAAAAATAGGAGCAGATTAGGTTTAGGAAATGTTTGTAGTTTGATTGCTTCCTGTGGTTACTGCCAGTTGTAGAAGCATGCTTTCTTGTTAAATATATGGAATCTTTATCTAGATAATTTCCTTAAGACAATCCATGCTTTGCTAATTGGGCTTCTTAATTTCTGTTGTAGGGGAAGGGTCTCATCTTAGATGTCCAACCAAAGTTGCTTGTACTTCAATGGTTTTTAGGTGTGCATGGAAAAAAACATTTGTGGATTCTGCTTTTGCTATCGCTTAGAGTTATTTTCTTTATTTTCTTTTTTTTCTTCTTCTTTTTTTTTTTTCTCTGTACTGGAAAGGACAGCCTAGCGAGTGACCCATGTTACCGTCTCTGCTAGAGAAAATGTTTTCTACATAAAGTAATGAAGAATTTTCAGTAGTTTATGAATTTTCAAGTAGATGTCCTGGTTTCTGAACTCCAAACCATAGAAATTTGCTTTGTCTTTGAGGGAGATTACCCTGCATGTGTGTCTGTGTTCTGTTTAAAACAAAACAAAGAAATAGCCAACAAACAAAACCTAAAAACTGAAAGCATAATAGCAACAACGAAAACTTTATTTTCCACTTTCTTTGCTTGATAAAAATCTCTCCACTGTAGAATGATTTCCTTTGGGTTTGACACCACTGTTTGATCTCAGTTTTTAATAATTTTGGTGGGTTTCACTCCCAGAAGAAAACATGCTTGTGTTGTGAAGTATTCCCACTAGAAATATGGGAAGTCTTAAGACATCATGTTACTCAGGGCAAAGAACTGGCTTCTTTATTAATTCCCTGCTAGACAACCCCTGTACAGTAAACCTTTCCATAATACCATGCTGTTGAAATTAATCAACCTGATGTTTGGAAATTGTTCAAATTATATTAAATTAAATAACACCTAGATGAGACTCAAAACTTGTCCTGATGAAAAGAGATTTTAATCTAAAAAGACATGAATTTTATTGGTGCCTTTTCTTTCTAGTCAATCTTCATTTTATACTTATTAGGACAGGCACTGTTCCCTATTTAATGGCTGGAGAGGTGGGTGGCTGTAAGAGTGGAACCTGCTCCTCAGCTTTCAGCTCTGCCTGTGATGGTTCTGTGGAAGCAGACCATGCATAGAAGTTCAGTGCCAATAGTATTGCGTCTATCACTTAAAAAAGCATGCACTGGACAAAGTATTATTTGCAAATGAACAGAAGAAACAGTGCAGGACTTTTTAATAACTGCTCTCTTCTTGTCCTTCTAGTTTGTCATTAGAAATCTGCAGCTTTTACTTGGAAGTCTTACAACTGAAAATGTTTTCCAGGGAGCTGTATGATTGGAGATTGATAATACTTTTAACTGGCTCTAAGTAAAATTGTAAAAATGACTGCTTTATGCAGCAAAGTCTCTTGGGTTTTAACTTCTAATGAAATATCTATTTCTCTTTCATTCATTTTTAAAGAACTGATTACTCCCCGGTGAAATAAAACTATCGATTCAAATGGAAAAGGAGGAGAAAATGTGCATTTGGTCTCTTGCATACATATTTAATTTCTTCTTAATTTCTCTGCCCCTTAGAAGAGTCTTGGCAAGAAATGCAAGTGTGTTTACAAAGACTCTCTTATATTGCAGCTTTACTGTGAAAGCAACAGCGGAGCTTAAATCGCATCTCTGATTTGCTTTAAATGTAAATGTCATACAAAGGTACTGGTTGCTGCTAACCATTCTCTTCTTCTCCGTAATGGTGGGAACAGTTTTTCACTGCTCTCTTTCATGGATTAGATGGAATTCTTGCTGTGTATGGATGTCCTTATTTCTGTAGATCTCGGTTTATGCTCCCCTGACATTTTATGCAGATGCCATCTATATGGGGTCAAAGCTCTGTGGGAAGCATGAAAGAGCTGTTCATGAGTCAGTTACGTTAATCAAAATCAAGGAGAAAAAGCCTTTAGTATGATTTGTGATTGCTGTTAATGTTTTGTGTGCATACGAGCATTGCGTTTGTCTTTAAGGAAACAAACTCTTTCCTTTTTAGCCCTCGGATTACTCCTCGTTTTCTCTGTGTGTGAAAATCAGTGCCGTGTGTCATGTACCATGAGCTGTGCAGCATCACTCCCTGCAGCCTCTCTCTAAAGCTGGGAGAGCGAGTGCACACGAGTTCAGTGCTGGGGGACCTCAGGCTGCTCCGTGCGTGTGCACAGGCGAGGGAGGATGACAGGGATTCTGGCTGATTGCTCGTTAGGGAAGGAGCTGAGGAGTTCCAGGATTTATGAGTAAGGCTGGCTTGCGCTGCAGTAGCACTGCATGTGAGACTGTTATGGATGCTTGGTCTCCAGCTCTCTGAGTACTGCTCCAAGTTCTTCAACTGGAATGACAGTGAGTAGTGACTAACTTGCATTGCTCTTCTCTGAGAGCCCTGTAGCGAGCTGGAGGTGTAATAAATGCATGTAGGAGCAAGCCATGGTGTATATCAGCATGTAGAGAGCATGTTGGCGTCTGCAGATTTTTTCCTTTTGATTCCAACATACTGTAAGTATATTTATTTTCAGATAACATTAGGAAACAGATAAGTTTGAGGTAGTAAATTCATTGGAGATATGACAGTTTAACTCTCTAATGCCAAATAGAGAGCAAAGCAGTTGAGACTTCCTTGGAGTGAGATTGAATTGGAAATAAGTTTGATTACTGTTGCTTTTTATTTTATTTTTAAAATCAGCATGAAGATTCCAGATGCTATAGTGAGAGGCATGAGAATGGGTCAGTAATGACAGATGTGGTAACCTGCCCTTTGCTCTCTGTTTTTAAGGTGCTAACAGCAGCTTATCATCAGTTACTCTGGGTCACTGAGTTCAGAGATGTTTTTTCAAAAGCTGTTTCTTTAGCTGGGTTCCTGCAAGCATGGGCAGTAGGAAAGGGCAGGAAAGTCATCATGGGCAGGAGTTGTGTGGGGTCCTTTGTGCTATTCATAAAGTGATACCATGTACAGCATCAGTTCTAGCATTTGAGATCCTGTTTGTACTCAGACAGTAAAGGATGAGTGCAGAGAATAGGTGCAACTTCTGTGCTGGAAAGGAGAGATTTTTGTATGACAAGGAAAGCATCCAGCAGGAGCATAAAAGACAGTGTGACATCCCTCTTATCAGTTTGCTTCACCACTTTTTCTGTCTTGCCAAAATGTAATTTACACAAGTGATATTACAGCCTCAGCATTTGGCCAATTATCTTAATCTTTTGCTAAGACATTAATAGCCCCATCAAAAGTGCTGTGACAGCCTGTATGTTTGACAGGACTGGAATTTTGTCACTTAAAGAGACTTATTTTTATTTTAACTAGTTAAATGGTGTATGGACAAATAGAATTCAAGTTTTAACCTTTGATAGGAAAAGAAATTTTGTCACGGATTTCAGAGGAACATGCTCACCCATGTGCCGTCTCTTTGGGAAAGCACCTAGGGATTTTTTTCACTGAGATTTTTTTTAGCCCTGTGTGTTAGAATTTGGCTGCTTGAACTTGCAAAATGCATCAGTTTAACCCAGAATCAAGCAGTGAAGATGCAGGAGAATCAATGTGGTGCTGTAACCTCCTTTCATGTTACTTCGGGATGTGTTTTAAAACAAAGAACTAAAACACATCAAGTGGATAACGTAGCTTGTAGCTCCTGCAGTTAGAATGTCAAATTGAGAGCCACTCTGTGCTAGATAAGTCACTAAGTTAGAATTGTGTATCTAAAGTATATTTTAAAGTAGATCTAGTCTCTGGAAATTCAAGACAAGGAGTATTTAGGTTCCTTAGCAGTTGCTGGTATGACTGGATTTATTTCAGGGCAGGATGACTGCTCTGAAGGGATATATAGCTATTGGTTTGTAGATACTGAAGCTACTGACAGTAGAAGATATCAGAAATATTTAATAGACTTTGTGAAGGAGAACTGAAATGTGGCTTGCTCTTCTTTTTCCCTTAAAGAAGTGTCTGGTCCAGAAATACAGTGATTTGTGTCTGAAATTCATAAATATGCTCAGATATTTTTGTAGTTATTGTCTACTGGAAATGGTTGCATTTCATTCTGAAGAACTAGATTTAGAGGTGAACTTTCTGGTGACATTATGAGCCTTAGATGGCACATTTGGAAAACTGCTTTAGGCTGAGATTGTTCTCTGCACCAATATTTTCTAGTTTACCTAGAGATGAACAAGTTGTATGTAACCAGTTAAAAATTTTCTCTGACTGGAGGTAGCCTGGCCTGTAGCAGGGGGTGGAAATGGCCAGGCAGTTCTGTAGGTTTTCCATCTGTTCCCTCTTCCTTCTGTGAATGCCCTGTAGGGCTGTTTCCTGCAAACTGGTGTTTCTCTGCTGCATGTAGTATTGAGTCCCTTAAAGTTCATGCCTCACAATTTATCTAATGCCATAGATAACTTGATCCTGTAACCACAGAAGTAAATTTACAATAAAACACAACAAAATTGAATCCAGACCACCCCCTGATTTTTCCACTTCTATGGTTCCTCCTCATCCTTGATCCTTTTTTGAAAAGAGTTGTTCTCGCACTCTTCATGGATGCAGCGGAAGGACACCCATGGGTCTCTCTCTGGGTTTGAGTGACCATCAGCTGCCAACACAAGATCATAACTTTCAGCGAAATCAGTGTGAGAGTATTTTCCTTGTACAGTGAGAAGACTGGCCATGGTCTGACAATGCACAAATATCCCAGGGTCCCCCAAGGGGACCAGCCCTTGCTGATTTCTCCATAAGATCACTGTGTAGAGAGAAGCAGAAATGGCATTTGTGTGTCAGGTTTTCGTATGGCTGAATGTGGAGAAATGACCTGAAAGAAATAGGGACATTCATGGAACTGTAGAAAACTTCTGCAATATTGAAAAAGTCTTATTAGGAAATCTCGTTCATCTTCATGCTGACTCTGATTCTGTTCCTGAACTGTATTCTCTAGAGCTTTTAGTGTGGTTTTTAAATGAGTCAAGTGATGAGACTTCAGTATTTCCTTTGGAAAGAAAACAAAAGTTATCCTACAAGGAAGAAAGGCAGATTTCCACTTATGATGAGTCTTCTAGGAGGTGTGTTAATTTACAAGTTTAATCAGAGATGTATGACAGTTCTTGTTCCTCTTATTGATGCTTTGTTTTTCTTTTTTTCTTGGTGTTTTTTCCATGTAGGTTTGATGATTCCAGTCTTTTGTGTGGTGGAGCAGTCGGATGCCTCTCTTGAATACGATAATCGAGAAGAGCATGCTGAGTTCGTTCTGGTTCGCAAAGATGTGCTCTTTAGCCAGCTGGTGGAGACAGCGCTCCTGGCTCTGGGGTATTCCCACAGTTCTGCAGCTCAGGCACAAGGTATTCAATGAAGTTTTTTCCCACTTCTCTGCACTGCAGCAGACAGTACCTGAGGTTGTTTGATGTAAGGAGAAAGCAAGAAAATTGGTGGCACAACTGATAGAAACACTTGGAAGTGTTTCTATCGGTTGTGTTAATTGCTTAATACTAAACTAGGTGTACAACAAGCCCTACATTTTTAGCCTGCCTAGAAAACATTAGCTAGATCTTGCTGAAGTGTGAAATCTGGTGATAATGATCAGTCAGGATATTCATGACACACTTGTTCTGTACCACGAGGCAGGTTGCTGCTTCAAGGAAGTCAGCAGAGAAGATAAAACCTTTACGTGTACAGCTAGATGGTATCCAGTATTCCTCTTTGTATCCCAACAGTTTTGAACAGCATAGTGTAGTCTTTGATTTTTTAAATTATACACTGTAGGTAATGTTTACATATATACATGCTCTCTTTATGGCAAAAAGTTGTAGGGCTAAATGTGCAGGCTGATTTCTGTTTTCATTTACCTACTATATTGCTGCAAAGCCCTTTGTAAAGCTATACAGTCCCTTCCACTCAGAGATGATTCTCTGTTAGCAGCAAAATCTTAAAATAAACAAAGCTTTCCTCTCTCCACCCAAAATATCAGCTTAAAAAAACCTAAACCTAAAATCGTAATCTTGAGGGAGATGGGCAGGAGGTGGTGGGTTGGGAAAAATCTTTCCAGAATGAACTTTAGTATAAAAAAGCCTCTTGAAATTCAAACAGGTTATTTCAGTGCTTACTCTTTTGGATGACAAGCCTGTAAGTTTGTTTTATCTCCATATCACCAATAAAACCTATGTACATTTAGAGTAGTTTAATAGCAATTTTCCCGGGGTTTTGGATTTTGTCTGTTGATTTAAATTGTTTTGTATAGGTAGGTATTTGAAAGTGGGAACAAAAGGAGCAATGGTGGTGTTGAATCCAGGAGTTCCAGTCAGTGGTTAATTGCTTGGGCTCCTGGTGCAAACTTCTTTCCAAGCAGGGTGATAATGATTCATTTCCTCTGACAGACTCTGCTTTGTGAGAGAGGCTCAGGTTCTTTGTACAGGCAGAGCTCATGTACATGTGTTTATTTATACAATATGGTAGTAAAAGCCCTGCAAGAAGGTAGTTGTTTTGGTTTTTAATATGAAATACTAAGTGTCATCTTAGGGACTCTTTTTTTCTGAATACAAAAGGTCAGCGTATCCCACTGTTTCCATCCTGGTGAGCCAGCTTTCTGTTTGACAGCGCTATCCATCTCAGTTAACACAGTTGCTCAACATGTTGCGAGCTAACATGTGGAACATGCTGCATTAGGTGGCCAAGATTTGATTCTTGGCACTCCAAAGGGGAATGGGCTTTGCAGAAAACCTGCTCCAAGGAGGCATGCCATCCAGTGCAGTGATCCACACTGGCTGAGCGTCTCACTTGGGGAAATCTTGCTTTTGTGGCATCGCTCTGTTGTGAGAATAGAGAGGAGGAGACAGATTGACTCACGAAGGAAATTAGTCAGTGTGCACGGAGGAAACGGCCTGTGCTTTTGAGCTTTGACAACGGGCAGGTTCAGATACTGATCCGTCACTTGATGTGTTGGTCGAATAACTCGACTAGAAAATAGAAGTTGAATCTCTAATTATTGCAATTAGTCTAAAAGAAAAGACTAATGTATTTTCCTCTTTAAGGCAGCAATTACATCCCTCCGGACAACATCATATGGTATAATATTTACAATGACAGAAAATACCTTAAAGATCCATCTGCTAAAAAATCTCTTGGTCAGGTTATTTACCTTCACACTTAAGGGCCAATCCACCAAAGTCTTTTAGGCATCATGCAGTCCGTGCTGATTTTGAGATATGAAGCTGAAGTATGCAGCATGTTCTGTAGTATCTTGCCTCTGTGCTTGCTGTCTGTAAGCTGAGCGGTGAGGTACAGGCAGAGACAGCCAATATATTTCTGAGATTGTTTTGTTTAATGAGAAAATTTAGAGAATATAGGGCTCTAAATTGTTAACTAAGGTTGACAGAAGCGTGCTGCTAAAATGCTATTATAAGGATTTATTTGGGAACACAACTTTCTGATATTAAAAAGGTGGGGAAAATGAAGCTATTTACTTTATTCGTTATGTTTGTAGGACAAGTCTGCTTCTGTTCTAGTGATTTGGATTGGTTTCCATTAGCAATATATATTAATAAACAGTTACTTAGTTATTTTTTATGATCAACTGAATTACAGGATCTGCATGAGAAGTTGAAGGTCCTCAGGTGCATTTTTGAAAATAGTAAAGCTTTGAGCATCATGCTGTGCAGAACAGTGACATGAGTAGGTGTCCTCCAGGGACAAAGTAAACGAGTTTGTCAAAGCTTTGGTATTGAAGAAGCTGTCTAAGCTGTAACTTCCCATGTAATAATTGTCACCTTTTGAGTTGGGAAAGTGCTTCATTTTGGCCCCCTCTGTTTTTGGATGACTCTGAGAGGAGCGGCAGTTTCACTTTATCTTGCAAGAAACATCTTGCCTTTGCCTGTTCCTTTTAGAGGAATCTGTGGCAGATAAAAGAGCTAGTTGGGGGGGGAAAGAAGAGCTGTGGCAGCAGAGAGAATTGCTGTAGGATTTCACACCAACAGCCTTTGCCGCGGTTCCCCATGGCAGCCCTGCAGAGCTGCCGAGGCCCGAGTTGGTGTGTGCCTTGTGTGCAGGGCCGTGCCTCGTGCTTCCCAGCGGTACAGCAGCACAGCAGAGGCTGGCTGGCAGAAAGGAGATGTGGTATGTGCCTCCCTGAGGGGGCTGCGTGCTCAAAGGGGCCCTGCCATAGGGCTGCTGGCCTGGGCTGCGGCCTGGAGCTGCGGAGCTCGGTGAGGGCGCGATGCTGTGTCCGAACATTTGAGCTGTAACACGCACACAGCTGCCGCCTGGCCTGGGCCTCGTGTACTGCGACTGGCTTGTGGTCACTTGGCTTATTATGGATCATTTTTATTCCTGGTTCTAGGTAAATTGGTAAGTCTTAGCATAAACAATATTAAGACAAAAATGTATCAGGAGGTATACGTGAAGGTGGCCCCATGCCTCCCTGGAAGAAGCTCTTTATTCCCACACAGTTTGGGCAGGACACATTTATTCCACAAACAGCTGGTTGTGATTTTTTGTTGATGGTGGTGGGAGCAGAGACTTTTCCAGCAAGTGCTGCCCTCATGAAACTTCCCTTTTCTGACAGGAGCTGTGAAATGTCTTCTGGAACAGCATGGGAATTCGTTAACAGCTTGGCACTGTGGTGTGAAAGTTGGTGGTGTAAATGGCAACAAAGGTTTAATAAACATTTATGTATTTTTCTTTCATCACTCGAGTCTACACCTGACAGTAGGGAACTTGCTACATGTGCCTTTTAGAGAGGAAAGGAGTCATGCTTTAAAGGGGCACCTGTTCTCTATGTAATTTAATAAAATTTACATGCCCTGATGAAATTTTTTTTTTTTGTGGGTTAGGTATTCTAACAGGGCTGTGCAAAAGAAGGGAACTGGTAGGAGGTACATAGAATACACAGTGCTGAGTGCTGGGACCAAAGTAGTATGAAAGTAGCTGCAATCTGGTGTACCCTGTGTGCAGTCCTGTGGCTTTGGGACCTGCTGTGAAAGATGATTCCCTCCTCAGTGTGGGGTGGAAGAAGAACAGTGTTAGTTTGATGTTTTTTGTATCTACTTTCTTAGAATCCATGTGAAAAAGAAAATAGTATGATTTCCTGCGGATATATGTTTTTTCTTTTGACCAGTTCCTTGTTAGCTGTTGTGAGTGTGTACATAGAACTGATGTGCATTGTCTGCAGAAGTTAGCAGAACTGATTGGGTCTTTGAAATGGAGTTTGCCTTCACTTCTCAGGTACTTGAACTAGGTGTATTTGCAGGGCAGTGTGGAGTGCCTGCCCTGACTGCTCTCTGGGGCCAGCTTTAGCCAGGCACTGGCAGGATGGTTGCTTGGGTTAGTTGCTGTGTGTGGCCACGACAAGGCAAGGGTTGTACAGAAGAGTGAAATGGAGCTCAGATGTCAAGTTGAACAGGAGGAATGAGAAAACAGCAGCGGGAAGTTAACGCAGAGCAAGAAATCTTTTCCCGGCAGTGCCTTGCATTTATGCCCCAGAGGCCTCTCTTCTTGTGCTCAGTTTCTTCTAGTGCTGTCTACAGACTGGAGAGAGGGGAAGACTTGTGCTTGCAAAGAGCTGTGTGTGGCTGGTTGGAGTGGAAGGCTGGAAGGAGAGGCTGGCAGTGGTCAGTGGGGAAGGTGTAATACAAGAACAAGAAAGGAAGAGAGGTTAAATATCTTGCCTTGCCATGTGGAATTGCAATAGCTGGACACAGAGGTGAGTGATGCTCTGTGGGGATTGTGGTTCAGTGAGCAGAGATCAGACAGCTCAGCCCTGTCAGCCTTGCATCCCTGGAGTGGGAAAGAGGAGAATTTTGTTGGGCTGATCAGTGCCTGGCCAGAGTAGCTGACACCAGAGGTGTGCCTCAGGACCTACTCCACTCCTACTCCAGCTGCCTCGCCTGTGAAGCTCTGATGTTGCTTGCAGCCACAGGACAGCTTGGCTTCAGTGCTTCTGCAGAGCGCTGTGTTCTGGAGCACTGATGCAGCTGTCTTTGCAGTAAGCTGCAGCAAGAGAGAGAGGTGGCTTTCCTGACTGTGTAGGAAGGAAACCAAGGTACAGACACACGTTAAAGAGTTCTCCGCTGGATTGACAATGCACATGGCTGGGGCGGGAAACAACCCAGACTGCAAATGCATTCATTTTCTTCAAGGGTTTAATTGCGTGGGCTCAGGCCTGCTCTCTGCTGTTAATTGGAGGCCCCTTGCACTTGTGGCCTGTGTTTTAGTATTACTTCAAAGCGCAGACCAGATCTGTGTGATACGATGCTGTTTAGCGAATCAGTCCAAGCCCCAGGCTGCTGTGTGTAAGAATGTGGCAGCCAGAGTGCTGTGGTCCTTTGCTCAGACTAGCCTTTGTGAGAGCAGCATGACCATCTTGCCCCTTATGGGATTATAACCATGTGTACAAATATTTGAAGGGTGTAAATACCGATGAGAGAATGGATTTGCCTAAGCTGGTACAAGAGGGTAGGGCTCTGAGGCAATTGGAAGGACCTGAGCAGATGATTAGTAGGGAAAGATCCTGTGAAATATTCCCATCTGTGCTGTCTCCAGAACCACAATAGCTTCCAACTGAATGTCAGGTAAAGGAAGAACATACCAGCTGGGGGCTGTATTGAACACACACGCACAAGCTGGTTTTTTATTTCTGTATCAAGAAAGGTACAGTAAAAGTGTGGTGAAACCCTGCTGCACTGTGCTTGACGTATACAGCCAAGTTTGCTGTAGCTGGGAAGACCAGATATGCTATTTTCTACAGAAGCGCAAGGTAGCAGTATGGGAAAAAATGAGAGGAAACCTGAGTTCAGGTTTCTCGTGTACATAATGGGCAATAAATTACAAGGCTGCTATAATCTGGGATCTTGTGACCCTTCAGCCCACTGTCACTTGTGTCTGAGTCGTGGCTCCCTATTCATGTGACCAAAGACCATCTGTTAAAAGAGTTTAATAAATAGGAGAGACATTGGTGGTATAGTGGCTTAAATAACAAGACGATACAGTAATCAACAAGCTAGATGTTGGGTCACTTCGTGACTGTCACTCCTTGCTGCTACTTTTTTCTTTTTCGTTTTAACAGAGACAGCGTATTGGTCTCACCTAACAGAGTTGTCAGTCCATGTAAAGCTGCTGTATTTCTCTGAGCTCAAACTCTTTTGACACGGGATATTCTCACCCTGCTAAACCAATGCGACTTGAAACAAAACACCCCAAAACAAATGAAAGAAACCCACCCAGCCCTCTTCACACCTCTTTTCAGCAGTTCGGTCTTACACCATCCCTAATTAACAGCTCCTTACCTTTGGTAATCCCCTTTGTCCCCCTTGCCTCTGCTGGGGATACTTATAATGGGTAAACTCTTCTTTCTTCCCTCCAGTTTTGCAGGTGGCATTATAAAAGGCCCAAATCAAATAGTTTAATAGTAGTGTGTGTGAGGGGTACGGCTCACACCGACATCTTGCAGTAAACTCTGCCGCGCAATTCCATGACTTGTCTGAGATCGCTAAGCAGACTGGATTTCTTGCAGTGATACTCAGCCATCCAGATCAAATTTTTCCTCGTAAAAGCTGCTTCTTCTTGAACTGTTCATTGCTTGAGTTGTATTCTTTGTCTTTCTCCCTGATGTTTGAAGAAGGAGGGCTAAGAACTTCTCAAATATTTATTTCCCTCCCTATATACATAATTTACCAGCAAATCACTGTTTTGTCTACCCTACAGAACTTCATGACAACTGAAAGTGAAATTCAATTAGCTGGAACCATGAGAGAAAGTCAGATTTTAATGAGAATATTGAAAACCTCTTCGTTCTTTGTGGGTTTTGATAGGCATTTCTGTGCATAATGGACACAGGGGTTGAAAGACACTGTTGTTAAAGGTTCAGCATCTCATGCCATTTCAATTAAAGCCCTAGAATTCTCTTTAAGAGTTCCTCAGAACTGTTAAGAAATCTTACGTAAAAAATAAAAGAAGCAACAAAGATTGAGGCTCCTTATATTTGTAGGGTTTGCTAAAATTAGTCTTGCATTTTTAATGGAAAATGTGACATATAAAGAAATGTTAGAATGTCATATTTATAGATATATAAACGGAATATATTTTAAGTTTTACTTTGGTTTATATATATAAACACGTATACATTTATAATTTAGCATATAAACACACATTTTATACATGTACATGCGTACATATATTTATATAAAAGTATAATATATATTTGGAAGCAAAAGCTCAGAATTAAATTAAGAAATTAATCTTTCAGATTGTCATCCTTATTCTCCATTTGTGCTGTTATTTTAAGTAACCTCATTATCCTAACAGCAAGAACTCGAGTGAATACTCGATTTTTTGATAATCTCTCTGTGAAAGTTCTTAACTTCTGACTAGTGGTCAGGAAGTCTCTGTCTTTCCTTGTCTTCCCTGCCACCCCCCCAAGCCGGTGTATAAAAGTTAGCATGTGGTATTGGTGTTCTGATCCCAATATATTATTTACAGGATTCTTGTGATGGAACAAAACCTTCTACAAATAATAATCTATTTTTCTAGATGGCAAACATCTGGGTAGTATAAGTAAATGGGTAATTTATTAGTGTTTGAACAGCTTAAAGGAAGGTGAGTAAAGGTAGTCCTGAACCACTCAGCACTTGTGACACCGCTTTCCATCTCATTTGCGGTCTGTGACTGAGCACAGCACGGCCGTAAGCAGGAGAGGGGGCAGGGGAAAGGAGGGAGCAGGGTGGACACAGTGGGTTTTGGCTGTTCAGTGAGACACCCTTTCATCCTTCTCTCGGTGAGACCCCACGTACCTGCAAAGGGACTTTGGCGTCGAGTGAAGCACATCATGTTTTGGTGGCAGCTCTGCGGGCTCCAGTGATCTTGTTGCAGCGGTGTGTGCGTGTCATTTGTTTGTTCCATGGTCATAATGGATCAAACCCGGACTGTGCTCTGGGAAGAAATCATTAAACCTTTTGTTCTTGTCTCCTTTGTTTCTGAGCAATATTGCTCAGGCTGTAACAGTGAATCGGTGCTTTAGTTTGGTGAGGGCCACGTTCTTTAATGTTTCCATTCACTTTATGTTGCAGGCTGTGTGCAAAAACGTAACACAAAAGCAGGACAGAGGTTTCTTCTAGATTTGTACTCTTCAGCGAAAGATTTTCTGTATTCTGCCAGTGTTATAAACCAGTGAAGAAATGCTGGGGAAATTGAGCCACATGGTTTTATTGTGTCACATCAACCATTACAGTAGTTTGGGGTAGAAGAAATATCAAGTTCACTCTGAAAGGCCTGTGTGTACTCAATTAAAAACTTAGACCAGTGTATAATAAATTCAGATTTTTCCTGTCTCCCTTCCCAACCTCTCAGCTAAACCCACAAGTCCAGGAAACACTGGCAGTTTTGAGTAAAACTGAGAAATGGTCTTTATTAGTTTTAATTAAAAATAAAATTTTGTTGTCTCTTTTTTTTTTTTTTTCTTCTTCATGAATCTGATACTGAAGCAGTGCTCTATTTAAAAGTGGAAATAAATTAAGTTAGGCTAGGTCTTTCCCTGTCCTGAGAAGGAAAATGAGATGCATTTAACAGCCTGTTAGCTAACAAGCTAAATATTTAAACGTTCAGTAGGATGAGCAGAGCAAAGCCTGGTGCTGGTTAACATGTTAGGGTAGCTTTTTTTTCCTTCCTTTTCTTTTTTTCTCTTTTTTTTTTTTTAGATTTTTAAAAGTATTCTTATCTGCTGAATTTTTTTTCCCATTCTCTCCTCTAGATAAGGGAAGCAGCATTTAACCCAGCAGTATGAAGGGCTTGGCTTTTTGTTCCAGCTACAGATTGCCTTGCCCCATCTGCCTTCCCCACAGGCACACAGAGCTGAGCCCATCCCCAGCCGCTTCTTTCTTTAACCTAACAGAGGTAGGGCACATCCCCCAGATCAGCTTCTGCTTATTCAGAAGTAAATCCCAACTTTGAGAATCCCTGGTTTGCCTTGGGTGTAGGTTCCCTATGCAGTATTTATAACGGCTGTGCTGCTGGGGAGAAAGCAGAGCTCTTCCTGCCGGCTGGGCCGTCTGAAGTCCATTTGTTGTCAGTGCCCCGGTCTGCATCTTGTTGCACGTGTTTGGGGGAATTGGTTTGAGCCTGTGGAGAGCAAAGGTGCTTGGCTGAGGGGCCTCTGGCAAGCTCGTGGTGTAGAGCAATACTTCTCAGTCCCTTTTAACCATGTAGACAAACTAAGTGTGAAAACCATTTTGTTCTTAAACTGAAAACCTAACAAAGTAGGGGTAGAAAATTTGAAGGGGATAAACAGAAAGTGTTTTCTACTTTAAAAAAGCAAAAGAGAGGCAAACACACTGACCCCTGTTCTGTGTCTTACCGTCTCTTCAGGAGGGATCCTCCTGGCAGTGACAGCAGAGGGTCGATTCCGACAGTTTCTCACTGCTGCACGTGAGCATTGTGGAAAGGACCTGGCTGTAATCCCTCCTGGTCCTTACTGGAATATAAATGAAGCTGTCAATCAGCAACTGTATTTGATGTTTGGGTCCTTTCATACTGGTTGAATTTTACAAGGGCAATCTGCCCTCCTTCAATTGTTTGTCATCGGAGGTCTGCAGCAGATTAAATGGAATAGGAAAGGATGAGCAAAAGACAATGCTATTAGGGACTTCCTTTTACCTACTATCCTGCTCACAGGAAACCCACTCGGAGAGTACCAGTGAAGGTTCAAATTCAAGCTGTGTCTGAGAGAAGTGGGTGTATGTGCCCTCCTCCCATCCACTGAGCTACCTGGTTATTCAGGGTGCTGTCTCTTCCTTGCTTTACTGGTGGAGGGCTTGTGCAGAGTTGCCTGTACTCTGTCTGTCTTTTGGCCAGTAAATACCTTTGATTTATCCAGACAATTTAAAATAATATATGTTTATACAGGTGTGATTAAAAAAAGACATTGCATGAGGTTGGATGATGAGATGAGGTTGGGGCATTTTTCACTGTGTATTTATGGGCAATTTTACTTCCGACCTTATTCCAAATGAAAAATAATTCTTCTAGAATGAAGTAACTGTCAATAAATCTCGAATAGCCCTGGGATCTGGGCTCTGTATTTTATTCCGTTTTTACTTCCCATACTGTTTTGTAAGTGTAGCACTTTTGTCTTTACCTGGCTGTTTCCAAGTTACCAACAAAGAGTTAAATTCAAACAAGTAAGCTAGGAGGAGGATGCATGTGCCAGTCAGGATTCATAGCTAAATTGCTTTCATACTTTGTTTTTATAATATATTTGCTGCTTAGCCACGTTTTGGCCTTTTTCCTTTTTCTAACAAAAATCATTATGTGGGGTAGCTGGTAGATAATTCCTACTTTCACAGAAACAGCACCATGCTAAAAATGTCCCTTGGCATAGGGATCGTTAACTGATGACAATTTGTCTGCCTCTGAGTCGGTTTTTCTTCGGCACCAGCTATAGAATCTATGAAATAGTCTGTGGGGGAAAAAAGTGTTTATCTTGTGTTGAAACAGAGGATGAACCAAATGGTTGAGGAAAAAAATTGTATCAAATAATGAGCTATAGATAATACTGTATCTTTTCAAGATCCTGGAAGTAGATGTTTAGGCAGTATTATGTGGCAGTCAGCATGAGAAAATTGGCATTTTGTAAAATGCTACCATAGAATGTGCTTCAAACGTCACTATTTATGTATCCATGTGTATAGATAACATCAATTACATATTTTTAAATGTTGATGATGGGTCTAAAAGCTACATGCATTACAACATAAGAGTTTCCTTTTCTGTGGCTTAGCTGTGGAGAACAAGTCTTACTTTTCTCAATCTGAAAGCTCTATTTGTTTGAATAATAAAATGAAGAGTGGTATTTTGTTAGTGATGTTAATAGAGATTTATTAATATTTTATTGTGTGCTTTCAAATAAAGGACTGTACCTACTAGGGTTTTCTGGGGGGGTGGGGTCGTTTACTTTTATGATCTATCTGTTAAAAGAGCATAGCAGCACCATCTATTTGCATTTTCTGATCACTAAAAATCCTCCCTACCATAAATGTGTATGTGAGATTGAGAACCTAATTAAAAGATTAACAGCATGTACAGTAATTTACCCAAAAGGCATGTGTTAATTTGTTAAAACACTAAAGATCTTTATGCTGTCTTTTTTGATGCTATCAAAATATTTTCCGTTGAACTGGTTGAACCTGGTCTCTTCATTATAAATTCTTCTGCAGAGTAAGACAATTTCATATCTAATTGCATAAGGAATTATAAATTATCTTTTCTAAGAGACCTATGACACTAAAACACAGAATGAACAAATAAAATGGATTTGTTCTAGTACAAATGAAGATATATGGCAGTATTTTTATTACAGACACCATTTGTTTGGGCTGAGCGTCTGAATATTTTACCATAAGATGCAAAGTGCTATTTGTCGAGCAGTCATTCTAGCAATGCATCTTAAGGTGTTTTGCAACTAATTGCCATGAAACGAAGAAACCCAAATCAACAAAACCCAGGCCCACCCATAAAATAAAACCCTATGCAGAATGAGATAAATCTGTTCCAAGGGAAATACATTTTATGTGCATTCATAGAAGCAGTGGGATCTGCTTCTTGGATCAAACATACAACTTTTCTTTTGTTTACTGAGGAAAGACCTGTTGATTCCAAAAGCGTGCCTTAGCTCAGCAAAAGGGTGACTTGCTGCATGTAAAATGGTTTCCAGCTAGTTAAGAGATGCTGCAGTGTAGACTAGAGCACACGGGCGAAGGATTTCACGTCTGGTTTCTCTTGGGGATGATGTATAGAACAGTTTACTGGAGGTGGGGCATTTCCCTGATGGAAAGGGAAATGTAGGTCCTGCTCTGGCTCCTTTAGTGTCACAGAGCCTGAGGAGATGCCATTCTGCTGCACAATTAGGATGTCCCTCCCTCCTGGGGACTTCCAGTGGAATCCTGAACAACTCTGCCTTCCTGCCTTGAAAACATAACCAGTAGGCTGTCCTTTGGAAACAACAGGGTGTTGAACAGTACAAAGTGACATAGTAATCCAAGAATTGAATATTAACCTTATGGCAGAATTCAGTAGAAACTGGCAATTATTAAAGATTTGTCTTTTGTAACTTTTTATAGAATTATATTCTGGCGTTGAAAGTTTAAAATATTTTATAGTACATTTAGCATTTTGTGCTGCACTGTGTCAGTGTTGGTGCCAAGGCTGTTTGAATGTTGCTGAACGTCTGTTTAACCAGATTAGATTAAACCCTAATACATTATTTAGTGCAAGGAAGAAATTAATATTATACTGACCTTTGAAGGGTTGAATTAATAAATTTATCACAAGGATTAGTTTGGAATTGCGTAATAGAGACGTTCTTTTGTTTATTTATCCAGAACTACTTTTATTATGAAGTTTACTAATACAAAGCCGCTTCTGTTAAGCAGATTGTTATTCCTAGATACTAAAAGATCAATGCCATATTGTCTAAATCCCAATGTATGGATGGATTTATGAATTTTTCTAGAAGGGCACCAAAAGGGTAGTATGGCACTTCACAAAGGCAAGTAGGAAAGAAATGTAATAATTTTTAGCTAGAGAGCTTCTACGGTCTGGTTTGAGTGGTATGTGACAAAAACTTCAGTGAAATATGGATTACCGTTTTAAAAAAGTTTATGCCTAATAATCCAAAATGATTTCAATTACAAGGTTAAGGAACATTTTTGTAATCATAAAAACATGAGGTATTTTTTCCCCTTAGCTTTCTGTAACTCTGTATTAAAACTTCATTTTGCAAGAACGTCTTATGCTTCACAGTTTTGAGTGTGTGTCAGTACAGGAAAGTAGGGAGAGAGAAGGCAAAAAAGAATAGAGAAAGACAAGTTTTTCTGCACCATTTGTAATAGCAGTGTCGTGACTTTGTGAGGGACAGCAGTGTGATTTTTGTAATGTAGTAAGCACCTGCACCACACCACTGAGGTCCTGCAAATCCCTGTCCCACTCTTCTCCTTCCTGACCAAGGGTGGGATGAAGTTGCAGGTACAGCTGTAGCACTGGTGTGGCACTGTGATGCCCCAGGGTCACAATGTCAGTTTTGTGGAGGGAGGGACTGTTACAGAACAAAATTGTCATCATACATCTTAAAGGCTTTTCCTGAATCTCTTTTTATATCTGGGTCTCTTGTGCACAAATTCTCATTTTGCATGTAAATGTGAAGGAGATGGAGAAATCTTAGCTGCAGATGGAAAAAAACCCCAACCCTCCAGTGTCTTCGTATTTTAAAAAAATCCAGAATTAGAAGGAGATAAATTTATATAGCCTTTGCACCATAATAATATGGCAAGACCTGACACAAAGCCATAAGGCTTTTTTCACAGATTTAGTTGTCTGGAAATTGTGCAATGCTGTTTAAATAGAATGTCTTTTAATAGATCGCAAAAAATTAAAAAAATAAATTTAAAAAATCATGTTTTCACCAAGGATTACACGATGGCAGTGTTAACTCCAGTGCAATTAATAGACAGCGTGTACTTTGTTTTCCTTTGAGTGCTTAGCGTTTTCTCTAGATTTTATCTGGTCACGTATCCAGGAACTGGGTATGGGTGCAAGCTGCTGTTAATTGAACTGTATTTAGGACTATTAAAACCATCATATGTGCAGTATGGCAAGATGTGTATCTACATGTGCATTTGCAGCAATGTAGCCATGACATGCGTATCCTGTAGTAGATAGGCAGCCCCTAGTCCACATATTTTTAGACACAAAGCCTAATTAGTTTATAACAAAATAACTTCTTATATTAGCATAGTATTTATCTTTTACAAAACCTCCAGTAATTTTCCCAGAACAGTTGAGAGGTACAGTTTGTTGCTTAACAGGAATATGTACTAATTTTGTCGTGGAGCGTTGGCCCATTGAGTCAGGTCTTGTGTTGTAGCAATTTCTTTATATAAAGGAAGGGGAAACCAGGATTAGCCTATCTCATACATCTACTGAATGTCTTTACATCCAGCTAGTTGTGTGATATAGTATTTGGGGGGAAGAAGATGCCGTTTTATGTGAGGAGTGATCAGTTCAAGTCTGGAAGCAAAATAAAAAATCCCTTATTTCCGTGCATGATGGATTAAGTCTTTTATATAGCATGTTTTATAGAAAAAGGGCTGTGTTTGTACAGAAGGAGGTGCCAGAACGCTAATAGAAGTATAGTAGCTCATCCGATGGGTGGGACAGATTTCTGTGTGCTGTTTGGAAAAAAAAATTAACCCCATGTGGGAGTGTAATATCTGGCATTGTTAATTCTTGACATTTTGTTTCCCATACTTCTGGGGCTCTTGACGAGGGGAGCTTCATCTTCTCTGTAAAAATTTAATTTGTAGAGATAAAAAAAATTCTTAGAGGATTCCATCAGAAGCTTGTTAGCATGATCCTGTCTTTGGCATGAGAACATGGAATAGAAAAGAATCCAAGCATTTTAATTTGCTGGGAACAAAAAGAAGCTGGTTGGTAACTTTGGGATGCAGTCTTGCTCTCTGAAGCACATTACTTTGCGGGCGTGCAGGCACGTGACAGTGTGATTGTACATGGGGCTGGGCTGGTTTCAAACACATCTGGGGCCTCCTGTGGCCCTTTTGTTATTTCTCAGCCTTTGGCACTGAGTGCTGGTGGGGGATGTGTGGAGATGGGGGAGCAAGAGAAATGGATATTAGAATTCAGTAGTAGATTTAAATTAAGCAGAAACCTCAGTATGTTATAAACTTGTAAGGCTATATATACACTATGGCATGTGGCTGGACCATAGTCATGCTCAGCAAACCACTGAATATTATAGGACAGTTCATACGTTTTCTAATTCTTCCCAGAAAAAAAGAGGGTTTTAGTACTAAGTAATGTCTTGTTATCGTATTCCTACTGTTGGCAGCACAGTAATTTGAACTTTCAAAAATTGCAGATTAGATATTTCCCTAAAACTATACGTACTAGTTAGCATCTTACTGATGTTCTGGCAGAACAGCACAGGGATTGACAGAAACTGGGGCTGGAAGTGACTGAAGGGAGCTAAGGGAGTTTAGTGAATGTTATCGAAAAGCAGTGCTTTCCAGCACATTTCCTGTGAAGAGAGATGGGAAAGGACGAGAGATGCCAAAGCAGGAACTACTCACCACGAATGGGACTTTTTCAGCCAAGAGGAGTCCAGGCTGACGATGTCATTTGGGACTTCACATCCTTAGTAGGAAGAGTTAAGGACAAGAATGAAAAAGCTGGTAGTAGTAGAGATAAAGACCTGACCTCCTAAAATGTAAGCATGACATGCATATCTCAGAGGAAAATATTCCTTGCAATGGTGAGAACTGAAATGCAGGGTTCTGCTACTATTGTAGTAATGCCAAGAATGGGACTAGACAGGTTTGTCTTGGTGTGAAGACTTAAGTGAAATAGAAAAGTCAAATGGGCATCTAGTGCTGTCATGTAGGGTCCAATCACACAGTGCTGTTAGTGTTCATAGTTGTTGGTGCTGCAGCTTCAATAAGGGATTCTTTACCAGAAAATTAAGCCATGTTTTCAGTTACAGAACTGTAAATAAAGTCAAATGCTTCTGAAGTCAGTGGAGTTTTTGATTTCCACTGATGCAATTGAAGGCAGAGGTTGAAACATTACTTTTGTTTCCAGATGTATCTCAAGCTGTGTTTCAAACTTGTTTTATATGAAGAAATAAATAATGTGTTGTGAGGCAGGTTGGGAGCATAGGCAACACAGGTTCACATACATTTATGTATATTAGTATGCGATTACTGATCCTATACTTGATTGTTTGCAAAGAGCTTGTTTCGTGTGTTCCATTAATGTAATTTTTTAGCTCTATCCTAAGATGGAAAACCAAACTCAATACAGCTATTCTGGAGTGAGTTATTTAGCTACAGGAGATACAGGCCAAAGCCATTTTACTACAGAACATTTTTCCTTATTTGAAAGCTATCCTTTTGCAGGATATTTTTTGTTTAATGATGTTCAGAGTAATTTGACTGTTATTTCTAATATATTGTCGAAGCTTGGGTTTGGGTTCTTGCTCGCTTATGTGAATACCTGAGACACAATAGCTTTGACTGGGACAACAAAATAGGGATTGCCTGTAGGAATCCTCCTACCACTTCAGGGTCATGGACAAAGACGACCTGTGTCCTCAGAGGCCAGAAGTGTGGGAACTCTAAGACTGAAAGTAAGGAGCCATGTTTGTCTTAATATATACAAGATTTGACTTGGTTTCAAGTACTTTTCTTCAGACTGGGGGAAGGCGAAATCTGCAGAGAGTAGGGAGACACATGAAGCCTCGGTTTAAGAGCCTTAAAGTAGAGTATGGTGTTGCTTTAGTTGTGTGTCGGTGTGTGTTTGACTGAAGGTGGGGATAGCAAATATCCATTGCCTTGGCAAGAACTGAGAAGTTGGTCTTTAACTTAACTAATACGTATGTGCATGTAGGAAGGTTTTAAAAGAAGGGGAAAATACTTGTTAATTTGGACTATTTGTGGTTGAAATACGAACACTTGGGTGTAATAAGGAGAAATACAGTAACTTTTTGTTTTCAGAGAACTTTTTAGAAGTACTAATTCAAATTAAGATTAATGTATTTTGTGAAGTTTTCGCATAGGGTGAAAAGCAGGGTACCCTGTCTGCATTCATAAATCAAGATGGTGCCTTCTTTTCTGTGAAGCTTAAGGTAAAAGAGTCTCGGTTTTAAAGCACAAGGTGGTTAGTACTTGTCTGTAGACTTCTAAATAATATATAAATGCAAAAGATTTTTATTTGATTAACTTTTTTTTTATTTATTAACAAGGTGCTTATGGAGGAACATTCATCAGAAGCTTTAGAAATTGTGGGAGATTTATGATGTCATATGATGTCATTACAGCAATACGCTGCATTGTAAAACTTCAGAGCAACCACTGCTGTACCACCAGGGTGAATAACGGAGCATTCATTCACTCCTACCAAATCCCAACATCAAATATTCCACAGGCTCTCTTAAAACAGAAATTGTGCCTGTAGGAACATGTACTGAGAAATAATGTTTCAGAGGGTATAATCAGAGTACCTCAAAAAGAGTGGTAGATATTTTAATTCCCAGAAGTTGTGTTAAAACTGCACAAAAGCTAGAGATTCTTGGAGGTAAAGGCTCTTCATATGGGAGTGGCTCAAAAAAAATGTTGGCTGTCTCGTGCAGAAGTGGTGAGAAGGAACACTAGAGGTCAAATGCTGCTTGGTTACACCATCCTATGTTTGAAGTAGTGCCAAAGACGAGCGCTTTCACTGCTACAACTGGACTGGGGGGAGTACAGCTCTTAGGGGTCTGAGCAACCAGTGACTCTAAACCACACATAAAACAAGTTTAGCAATCTTGGACTGTTGAACAATGATTCATTTTATAATATGACTGCAAAATGTAGCTGTGTTGGTAATGATTTCTTCAAACAGCTCGAGAAACTGAATGAGCAAGGAGAAGTTGGGATTACCCTTAGCCCTGCTAAGTGTCCTTGTTGGGCCAGAGGTCAAGGCTTCCTGGTATAGCTTTTGCCCTGGGCTGCACAGGCAGGCAGGGCAGAGCTCTGCTTGCAAAAGACAGACAAAGGTCTCATTCTTTAGTGGTAAATGTGCTTTAACAGCCACCACTGTATACTAATACTTAAAATGAAAGGAAATGTTAAGTCGGCTGCATGTTACTTGTTCAGGATGTTAACAGCTGTATGGCAAATACATCTATAGTAGAGGAGGGAGAGGAAGATACAAGCAACTTTCATAGCCGTCCTTTCATATCTGTAATTACATCCAGACTTAGCAGCAGTGTCATTTCGTTTTGCAGAGGAGCGTGGCAGCCCTTGAAGTGAGATTTGTTGGTGCTCAATCCCACACGGTAGAAAAGGTCCATTGTGCTCTGACCCGCTTTAAAACAAACCATACTAAACCATGCATGCATACTCAAAGAGTCCCTCCTTTTTATAGACAACTACCATTTGTTGCAAGGGTTGCTATGGCAAACCAGGGCAGAAAATCCTGTCTTGATGTTAAAGCGAAATACTTAGAAATTGTAAGGAGACAGATTTTGAGAATATAAATTAATTAAATGGCAGTAATTGCATTATTGCACTATCTTGCCAGGGAAATAGCTATTCCTGTGAGAGCCTATTACTGTGTTAGGTCTTGGAGCAGAGTGTAATTTTTTGAATGTGCTCTAGGTTTTCAAAATCTGTCTTTGTGCTTTTATTTAATTCTAACTAGTGATAAACAGCAGCTTAGCCTTGCAAAGGTGGTCATCATCCGGTGTGCTCGAGTTGTTAAATCTCTAAGAAGACTGAATAAGCATTTGCAGGTTGGGCTTTCAACTGACAGAAATAGCTAACTATAACCTCACCAATCTGGCCTACATAGCTGCTGGATAGCTTGCCGGGTTGGGATCATTGTCTTTGGATTTGGACAGGAAATGTTATGTTTCTTCCAGATAGAAGTCCTACAGCTGTCTAATGTGCCTTTTGCTCCTTGGCTTCTGGAGGTGCAAAGTGTCAGGCAGGAAGGAGACTTCTATGGTACATACTTCATTTGAGAGAAAAAGGAAAAAAACAAGGCTGTTTTATGTTGCTTGTGTTATTCAACCCCCTGTGTCCTGAGTACTTAACAGGTCTGACCTTACTGCAGTTGTGCCCTTCTTCAAATTGCCAATGAAAGGATGAAGAATAAGCTTCAGACACAGAACTGATAAACTGGATGCTGCCTAGCATCTTTTTAGTGCAATTAGAAAAGCTGCTTGGACTTTTTTTTTTGCTTTAAATGCTGAAAACAAAATGGTTTTCTCTCCTTACATCTATAACAGTTATTCATTAAAGTATTGCCTAACATTTTTAAGTGAGACTGTGTTACTGTCCTTTGATAACATTTGGGGGAGAAATGAAGACTAAAATGCTCGTTTCCCACATCTGAAATAGGAGATTCATATTTAAAAGGAGAAAGAGAACTGACCACTATATAGGAAAAGAAATGAAAAATGGTTTTTGTAAATAAATTACCTTGGACCATGAAGAACCTTACTCAGCATGACCTGGTGAGTGAAGTCCTTTCTGTAGGAGTTCTGTAAGCATCTCTGGTCTTTGCTCAGTTGATCTCAGTTGATCAATCAGCCTCTGCTTGGCTGAATGTGGGCACAGGCTGGTGACTCTGTGTTGATTATGCCAATATTGCCAGTCTTACGAATTGACCATCTGCTGTTTGCTTTTGCGTGCACTTAAGAATCAGGCAGGAAGAGCACTGGCAGTAGCCTAGGGTTAGTACCTACATCAAAGTTCAGGAGCTGTAGAATCTTCTCCGTTTTGCCACTGCCTATTTCTCTTCAAAAAGTCATTTTCAGCTGTCCTACTAGTACAGCTTGCTGCAGGTGGTTGTGCTGGTTAACAAAGGTAATATGTGCTTCTGTCAAATGTCTGGAGTTCGTTTTAGTACACTGAGAATGTTGTTTTGTATGTTCCCCTTGGGTTCCTGAGTAGGTAGTAGACTGTCCAATGCATCCTAGGAATGGAATGTGACAAAGCTTCTGTGTTGTGGATTGAATTTTATAAGTTTGGAAGAGGGACCAGCAGCTTCCTAAATGGGAATTAAAAAAAAGAGAAATGTAAAAATGTTTCTAAGTAGTTCATGTCAGCATCTTAATCTGGAGCTGGCCGTGTCTAATGCAAGATGCTTTTCATGCCATCGTGTTTGCCAGCTACCTCTTAAACTAAGGCATCTGTAGTGATTCAAGAGTTCAACTTTGTGTTAGGAAAAGAAAGGCACTTGTGCAATATCGTTAAAAGCTGAGCCTTTTTTTTTTAATGTTACTTACTTAATCCACTGTCTTTCCTAGTATTTAGTGAGGCATTTTTCTTTCTTGCATTTATCATTATTCAGTTGAGAGGTTTTTCACTGCATTACCTGCCTTAAAATGATCTTATGTTCAAGGCTAAAATTAAGGAGTTTTGAAAACCTGGATATTCTGATTGTCACTAGTGCAGAGATTAGGTATAGATGACTGAGTGCCTTGAAAAGGAGTTTTGTATCCACTTATCAGCTTTTCTTAATACAAATGACAAAGAACTAAATGATTTTAAAAATACAAAAAAGGTTAATTGAAAACTACTTTTTCATACTTGTTGCAGTCATTCCTTACAGGTAAACATATGCATAAAACATTGTAGCTTCAACCACAGCATTCATGTTTATTAGGTGCTTTTTGATACTAACTTTGCATGGTAAATGAATAATATTTATCTTAAATGCTGTATTTTTCTTCTGTGGTTAGCACTAAAATTAAACAGATTCCCTGTGTGGAATTATATCCCAACTGCTTTCCCCCAAGGTATTTTTAAACTTTTTCCCTAAATGATGTGCATTATTTTAATTACAGCACGTAATAATTATCTGGACGGTATTGGTTATTATGTCAGTCCGAGGTGCCACTTAAGTCCTTTTCTTCTCACAATTAACAGAATAATAATTGTTTCAAAGGCGGGCAGGGATATGAACCCCAGTTAAATCCTGGCAGGCATGTCATTATCGTAGCAGGGGAAAGCAAAGGAGCAGGTCCCTCCCTGGGCGAAAGCATCGGGAACAAACGGGTGGCTGTATTTGTTTTGGCAGGCTGAAGCTGTTGTGAGCCCGGAGTCCCAGCCAAAACCAAGTGAGCTTGGAGTTGACTTGAGCCGTTTCTCAAATGTTTTTGTGAACTCTCACTTTTTTTTTTTTAATTCCCCATGTTGTTTTAATTATATTTCTCAGTGCTGGGAACATCACACTAGATCTTCCATGTTTCGGGATTATTTGTGAAAAGATTTCTCATCAGCTAATAGCAATTGTTTCACAAAAAATCTTCATTGGTTAGGGTAAAATCTGAGCTCAGATGTGTGATCACATAAGGGAAAATTCCATTGAGACTTGGAGTGGAATGAAGCCCCCTCCTTAATACTTTTGTCTAACATATGTCACTGTATTAAAAATAATTACTTTGATTCCTTAGAGGGGAAGAAGAAGGGTTTTTTTAAAACCTGGAATTCTATATTGAGTAGGCAAATAAACTCCTGAGATTGCTTTCATTGGAAAAGGATATTTTAAATGGTACCTTTTACTTGAATGTTGGCCAGTTTAATTTAGATTATTGCTTCTGACAATTAACCTCGTGTTGGGCTGCACTTGTCTCATTAGCAATGTGGCGAGTGATGAACTTGGATCCGTGAGGGCTCAGCTCTCACCTGGGGAACTCCCCCGCCAAGGCTGTGCCACTGCTTATTAACCATGTATTAACAATTTATTAACAAATCCACCTAAAAGCTGTCTGTGGAGGGCTGGGACTGGGGGATTAAACAAATATATTAGTAGTCTTATAAAATTCTTAGAATAGTTTTGCCAAGAGAGAAAGTTAAACAGCAGCAGAGTCATGGACATAAGTTTTAAAAATATGTTGTTTCGAGATGATCTGGTTTTGATGTTTTCCTTTTTAAACATTTTCTAGTTTGAGACAGAGTTTCTGCTTCAAAATTTGTCTGCTTTAAAAATGAGTTT
Source organism: Falcunculus frontatus (assembly GCA_013398115.1). Classification (NCBI taxonomy): domain Eukaryota; kingdom Metazoa; phylum Chordata; class Aves; order Passeriformes; genus Falcunculus; species Falcunculus frontatus. The sequence goes on along the minus strand of VZRV01008901.1, from coordinate 378,485 downwards.
TTAAATAAAAAGGGAATAGAGTGAGAGAGAGTAAGAATGTGGCTAAATAATTAAAGAATAAAATTCTTAAATTCTGTTTGAGTGTAATGCTTCATCTGCCAGGAAATGATCAGTTGATTTGTTTTTCGTTTAAGCAAAACCAGTTACGCAAGTTGTGGTTTTATGAACTGATTCTCTCTTTTTCTCCCTGGATTTTTATCCACCAAAGCAAAATATCTGTTACTTCCACAGTCTGCTGCTCTATGTGACACAGGGAATATTCTGAAATAATGTCATCTTTTGGTGGTGATTTGGTGAACAAAAGGATTGAAAATAATTTTCTGTAATAGGAATAATTACTTTACAACTTCGTATAGCTTGAAAGCTTCTCATAGAAATATTGTCAGAGAATGACTACTGCTGTCCATATCCCAAGATGAAATACAAAGAATTTTCTGGCATTACTAGGAGAAATAGCTGAAAAAAATTTGTTTGTTTTTGAAATTTTTTACATCTCATGTATTTTATTTATGGGTTATGACAACAAGCTGTGTACTTGTGTTGAAATTTACATACACACATATCAAATGTGTAGCGTCCAGAGTTAACACAGTTACATGTATCTTTATGTGCAGGAAGGGGGAAAAGTGTTAGTCCCTGAAAGTAAGTTTTTTTTATTTTTTCCTTTTAATTTTAATTCACTTTGCATTATATTGTATCAGCTCCCTACAAATACTTTACTACTTTTACTGTGAAAATCAGTAAAGGAAGCAGAATTTAAACTTACTGCTCTATTTTCTTCTTTCATTGTGGCTATGCACATAATATTTGCATTCACTGAAAAGATACCACACCTGTTATTTAGAAATAGTTATTCCATTGAGCATCTAATAATGCATACATGAAAACTGATCCAGAGGAGAATATATCAAAAAATGTTTGCTCTGGCAGTAAAGTGGGTCATTTTAGTGGGAAAATGCAATCTCTTTCTGTCCTTGGCTGCAGTGGGAGAGGGGTGTGTGCAGCTGGCCAGTTGGCTGTGCAGCCCGTATGTGCCCAGTGAAGAAGGCTGGAGGTGCCAATTGACTGGCAGCCATGGCCACGCCTGCCTGCCACTTTCCTTTCTCATCTACCACGGCAGCTTTGGTCTGCTCTGGGAACAGCACCTTTGTGTTTTCTGGGCTGCCCCGCTCTGTATGGGCTGAGTGAGCACCCTTGGGCATGGCTCTTGTGGAGCAGGCATCCCTTGCTCATCCCTCTCATGGCACCTCTAGTGCTCTCTTCCACTGTTTATAAATTTGAGTAAAATGCATGGGAAGAAGATGGGAAGAAAAGTCATGACTCAAGCTCAACAGAGTGTAACTCATTGCCTCTGGGTTAGGAGGAGGAAGGGATATTAGAGGTTTGTGGTCTGGAGATTTGTTCCTGTAGAGCTGGGAGGTGCTGGCCGTCATTCAGAGACGGGAGCAGTGAGGCGTGGGCGGGAGGAGGAAGGTGACAGTGATGTGGCCCTGGGTGGGTGGGTGAGCAGGCACTGACCAGCAGAGCTGCTTGCCATGAGGGATTCTCAGCCAGGGTTGAAAGCATCTTATTCACTATGACAAATGTGAGGTCTACTTTAGCAGGAAAGAAAACCTATTAATTGATTTGCAAGCTAAAAATTGAAATTATTTTCTTTGTACACAGGAAGGGCCTAAAAGGCTGGTAACAAGGTTGAGACCATTTTCTGGCTGGGGCCAGTTGTTGATGGAAGGTTCTGCTGTCTCACTGAAGCTGAGGGAGGGTGTGCATCATTCTTGCCCATCAACCTGTCAAGTCTTGTCTTTCGTGAGATGCAGCACTGCAAATTCCCTTTCCTCTACTGGCAGAAAATTTCTCAGCCATAATAATCGCAGAATTTTGCAGCTCTGCCAAGATTGCTCTGAAGTTTTGGTTGTGATACTTGGTTACATTGGCTAATATTTTCCTTCAAGATAAAACTTACTCAAAAGATGCTTCAGGTATGACATTCCTTTTGTTTATGCAGGGCGTATGGAGGTACTCACCACAGTTAATGGAATATGAAGCCTTTTGTATACTACGTACCTGGATAAAAGCTGGCTTAAGTCCTTAATGTTGAAATTGGTGCCTCCATTTCATTTGTAAAGAGCTTGTTAGCTTAGCCTAAACTCAGAGTATTTCCATTTCAAACTCTTATCTTACTTTTTAAAATAGATAATGTTATTTAGACATCTCCAGATGTGGGGCCTCTGTATCTTCAGTTCATTGCTTTGAACATGTGATGCAAAACACTTCACCTGAGAAGTAGGTAAAGGAGGTAACAAAGAGGCCACTATTTTGGGCCTCCAGCAATAAAATTATTCCTTACTGTGAAGATTGGGTAGAACTTAATTTTCAGCATGGCTTGACTGAACAACTTCTTGAATGTCATCAGAGCAACATGTTTAGTCTAGAACAGTTTATCTAGACTTAGCCATTTCTCACAAAATCCTGTAGATTCATCTCTAGTTTATCAATTTCATTTAATATTTCATTTTATTCTCCTAGATTGCAATTTTAATGCTGTGGCTTTGATCTTTCCCATCTACACTACACTGATGACTGGTCACACTGATTGGGACCCTTACTGCATGAGCTTTTCAAATGAGTTAATCTGTGATAAACTGCAAATCAGGGCCACCACCTGGGGAGCATGAGAGCTGTTTTAGTGCTGATAGGCTCCCCTGACTGGATTTTCATCCACCGCAAACTCAGATATCAAATGAAGAAAGGAGGGTATTTTTTGCTGATTAGAAGAAATTTCGAATAGTTTTAAGTCTGAATTATTATAGTATGTTAGGCATCTCATCTTTTTAAAAGAATTCTTTAGTTCTGAAGTTTTTTCTTACTCAGAAGGTCTTTCTTTCTTTGGTGTATATACCTGTCTTAAGACCTCTTGTATGAAATAACCAGTAGTACTCCATGTCTCCAAATGAACAATAGGCTTTGGGGGAGTAAAATAAACTTTCGTTAAAATGCAGATACCCACAGTGCAGCCCACATCCCACCACCTGAGTGAGTGCCAAGAGCAGAGAATAGATACTGGCTGTGGGAAACAACTGTGTCGGCAGGAACCAGATTGAGGCTTTTCCTCCAGGGTGTCCTTTGAAATCACTCAGATTGTGAGAACGATAAGCTTCCCAAAGCTGCCTTGGTGTGTTGGGCTAGTAATGCTCCCTCAGTGCTGAGGTCTGCTCTGGTTCCCTGTGCCAGTAAGGAGAAGAGAATATATCTGGATTATTGGAGGGTTGTTCAGCCTGTTCTTTCAGGAGGATGTGTACAATGTCTTCATCTTCCTACACAAGACGTTGTGAAGTAGTTATTTACATCTTGTTTTCTCCTTTAGCACAATATTAGTAGTTGAAATCCCCAGTCAGTTACTCTGTATTTGTGATACAGGAGAGAATGCTGGCAGCAGTATAGGTTGTGCCTTATGGTGAAATGGCATCTCTGGTAGATTCCAGGGATTTTCCAGTGTTGGTGCCATGTGCTGAATAAGGCATCATCCCACTGTATCTTTCTTTAATTATATTCCCCAGAACTGGGAATGGGCCTCTGGATTCCTTTTCTGCTTTCACACATAGAAGCTGTGCGTACGTGGGCCCAAGACACCTGGGGCTCTGGGAGATGATTAGAAATGACAGTCTTTCCTCCCTTTTCTCTTGAAATATCACCATGCAGCATTTTTTATCTCTTTGATTTGAACATGAGATGGAGTTTAGGAAAGAGAAAGAAGTGGTGAGAGGAGTGATGCCTTAGGTTTTAACTTTTCTATTTTCAAATTCTGTACTGCTTAGAGTGTAACTCTGAAGTTCCTTGTGGCCTGTAATTCCTGTTCTCTCATACTGGGTAGACATAACAAAGCCTCTCCAGGCTTTGCCTTCAAGGACAACCAGGCTGTTTTTAGGCCCAAAATGTGTAAACTAAAGATTCTAAGGGGGGCAAGCTGAGGGGCGTTACATCGCTAAAACTGGGGCTTTAATTGGAGAATTAACCCTGATATGCAAATGGTCCAAACCTATAAAAGTGTGAAGAACTCGTGACCTGTCGTCCATCTTGGGGTCCAATTTTTGGAAGCAGCCTCTGGCTCCCCCAGGGTGTACCTTGAAGGCCCTTCAAATAAATACCTGTCTTTATTCCCTTACTCTTGTCTAGTCTCTGTTTCTAGGTGGCTGGAGGAGGCATCACTAGAGCTCTCCATCATCTCACAAGGGTGTTCACAGTGCCACCAGTGCTTGAGGCTATTGAGTCTTGGAGTGTCTGATACTGTCCATTAAACACTCATGCTGGTTTTGGCTGGGATAGAGTTATTTTTCTTCATAGCAGCTCCACAATTTCTATTTGCTATGATTACATGAGAATCTTAGCTGCTACTAAAGAAGTGGCGAACTGGAAATGCTTCTAAGCATGGTGTGTATGTGCTGCAAACCTCCAGATCTAAAATGTGAATAACTTTCCAGTCTATGCCATGCGTACAGAAATTTATCATTTAAATTAAAAAAATAGTTATTTCTGTCTTTCTATTTTTTGGTTTCTTCTCCACAAAATGACTAACGTGAAGTTATAATGCTAACAGGATCCAAAAAGGATCTGGTGGCTTTGTAAGAAAATAGGTTCAGTTCTAGGAAGATGTGGGCTAAGAAAACAAATCTAGGTTCATCTCAGCATTAATGTGGGCTCATCAATGGTACAAGGGAAAACTGTTTTTTCTGAGTCTGGTAACAGTTCCTGCTTGCTCTGAGTCATCTCCTCTAGTGGTGAACTAGTCTTTTTTTTTTCCGCTTTTGTTTTCTGTTGATAGGAAATGTAGCATAGTTCAGTAACCAGCAAAGCTTTATTTAGACTTGTCAGAAATGCAGAATTTTTTTGCTCTTCCTGGGAATAAAAGAAGGAGATGGGGAACTTGAGATCAGATTATCAACTGAAATAAGTGCCAGTAAAGGAAAATTACTTACTTAATTTAATCAAATTTATCTGAATTTGCAATGCTGCCCAAATTAAGAACTAGGGTTATTAAAATATATTTTGAAAAGAAATATTGCAACCTTTAAGATACTATTCTCTGTCTCTCCCTAGCTGATGAATTTGTAAGGGAAGGGTGAGGTTTAATTCCTTACCTTTTACCTGTTTGTGCTATGAGTGAGACCTGAGCCTACGTATCAACAAACAGTCTTAGGTCTGTTGCCTGTTCTTAAATATACATGTGCGTGCAGATTTTCATGGATACTTTTGCTTCCATAAAAATTTTTAATATAAAAATGCTAAAATACAGGTATTACCTCCCTTGTTAACTGCTTCGTGGTGAAACTAGTTCTTAATTGAATGTCATTAGAGATACTGGGATCAAGCCTGTGGACATTTTTTGGTCCTGTTTGGATCTGGATGCCTTACAGTAAGGCAGCTACAGAGAGCAGAGGACTTCAAGATTGAATGGCAAAAATTACAGCAACTGTATCTTCACTTATTGCATTCATGTTGAATTAGTGGAGGCAGTCATTTGAGATTATCGGTAAAGTCCTCAATCCCTTTATTTCCTCAGCAATACTTGCTTTTTTACCCTGATAGTTAGATGCTGTCCTACTAGTTTTTCAGTTGTTCGTGTTGTTTTTTCCTCATGGAAGTCAAGAACTGAATGTCTGGTGGGAGGAAAGAAAAGACAGAAGGCAAACCAAAAGTAGTAATTTAGTGAAAAAAACATTCTGCTAGTCTTTGTACAGCGTAAGGAAAACCCCAAGACACAGATCTTAAACTAAAGAGATTAAGCTGTTAAACTACATAGTCCAGAATATGAAACTGCATTAGTTTAGGGGTTTGTTTGTGCAGCACAGCATGCTGTATGCCCATATTTTTCTTTGGACTTGAGACCCATGAATTTTCAAATCTACTTGTAGTTGACTCAACACAAAGATAGTTGGCTACTCTATGTTTGCAGTCTGAGCCAGACTTTCTGTGCTCTCTGTAGCTGTTGTTGTGAGTAGGCAGGATATTCAGATTCACACAAGGCCAAACAATGTCTGTAGGCTTAACTCTAAGCCTATTATCCTCTGCAATGTCCTGTTAGCAATGCTCTTGTATAACGTTTAAAACATGTTTTACGTATTCAGCTGCAATGCCATGTTATTGTGCAGTTTCTCCTGCTCAGTAGACTGACTTTCCATGTGAAGCTTATAGGCAAGTATTGAAGCTGGGTGAATTGAAGGAGTTTGGGACACTGGCATCTTTTTAAAAACAGATGCAGGGCTTTCTTCCAAGAGGGAAAATGTCTTCTACCTCTCCTCCATTTGAAAACATCATATAAAATTCAAGAAAGGCTTCTGGAGGATGGGGACCAAAGGCTGTCTGCCCAGATACCCTGTTTTTGCTGAAGGTGTCGTGAGGCAGGTTGTGTTGGTGGCATTGGGTCGGCAGAAAGCTGACAAAGAACATTGGACAGCAAATGTTTGTGTAAAGCTCTGGTCCTTGTACTCATGTGCAGCCCCTTATAGGTGGTGAGGTGGCAGTATGTCCACTGGGTCCAAAATTTGTGGCGAGATGATCTCCAGGCATTGTTTATGGCTGTTCAGAAACATGCGCAGTGGAGAAAAGCACCACCTGTTGAGTACGCTTACATTCATGTTTCTTAGCAACTGAGGCAACTACAGTAAAGCCCCAGTTCTCAGTCTGTAAGGCTGAGCTGGAAGCATGTTGCAGGTCCCTACTAGCAGTATCTGCTTATGCTGGCTCTCTGGGAGGCACTAAATTAGAAACAGGTCCTGGTGTCATGCTGGGATGGCAGAGAAGCAGCACATTTTGCCAGGGACCCTGGGACTCGAGGAGAGACAGCTGAGTCCAAAGCAAGAGGAACAGCCATGGTTTTAAGATGGCAAAGCAAACCTCTATTCATGGGAGCAGCTAAAGAAGCTCTTTGATCAGGGAATAAGCTGAGTTGTGACACTCTGGATTTCAAGGGTGTTCAGCAGCCACTGCTCCCTGGGAGGAGGCACAGCCTGTGCTCCTACACAGCTGAGCCCACTCAGGTGTCCCAGGGCTAAGCTGGAAGCAATCTTACCATAAGAGCACAGGTTGCCCAAAAGACAGTAATTTCATGCAAAACTGGGGGGAGTGCCTTGCTTTGGGCATTATGTGGGGATGATGTTAATGACATGCAGCGGGTGCTGCAATCCTATGGGCATTGGGGCTACTGAATAATACCACTGAGAAAGCCCCAGTGTGAGGATGCCTCTCAGGAGAGGGCAACCTGGTGGAGGATGAAACTGAGCTCCAGGCTGGCAGGGTTATGAAAGACACCTGGATTCAGCAGCCTTTCTGTCATGAGTTGTCATGATTTAAAAGACTTTGAATTTGTGCCATGGAAGTGATACTTAGAGGAGTGGTTCTCTGTCTCAGATGAGAGAAGTGGACTTCTCTCTCTTTATGCATAGTCTTGCTGTCCAAGGCAAGTGCACACTTAGCCCAAAAATGATGAAAGAGACATGTTATGCAGTGCTGAAAGTGGTTTTCCTCAGTGGAGGTGGTAGTTTTATAAGTAATATAGGAAATGTAAAAAATACTTCAGAATCACAGAATATTCCTAGTTGGAAGGGACCCACAAGGATGGATCATTGAGTCCACTCTGGAAACTTAAGTGAATGGCCCGTTGTCTTGTTTTTTTAATAGTACTTCCTTTGCTTCCTTGCCCTTCTATTTATTTGTGGTATTCCTGTTCTATCATATAACAGTTTTAAAAATAATCCCCTGAAGTAAATAACATCAATCTTTTTTTTTTTCCTGTTTCCTTACCAATTATTGACTGTTTTTTCAAACAGAGTAGGGGTTGGAAAATTAAATAAAGACTTCCAAAATAACAAGCTCCAGAAAATTTTATTTAATTTGTGGGTTCATTCTGTTTGCGCTCTCTCTCTCTCTCTCCCTCTCATTTTTTTTCTTTTTTTTTAAGAAGATCTTTATTAATTTAGTCTAGTAACTTAGTGCCTATATTAAATTAATCTAATAAAAGTCAGGGTCCTCACATAACGTTTCCCAAATGTGAAGCAGCATCTATTACACGAGGCACAATCTTTTTACTGTAAAATGTGAACCCGATATGTAGAATTACAAGCCATTAAATTGTTTAGTGTATGTTATTTAAGTCAAATACTTCAGTACAGTCATGCTGGAGGAAAGGAAGGGGCAATGCTAGCATTCAAAAAATGAAAAACTCAAAACCAAGCTTCATGTATCAAAGTGATTTTCATCTATGAAAGTACTCTGAAGTTTGGCATTGAACTTTGTAACACTAACAGTCTTTCTATTGATAGTTACACCCATGATTCTATAAAATTTTTAATACATAATCATATAAATATCGTATGTAATCATGGAAACACATAGTAACATATTGAAATCTGTTTACTGATACAGATGTGCAAACCAGAAAATATTTAAATTGACTGGCTTGTAAATGTGTTGTTGCAGCACAGGATTTTGTGCTCTAAACCATCACTGGTACACAGAGTTTAAGACAGCATTTTTAACAGCAAGAGCAAAGACTCCCAGCAGCCGCAGTTCAAGGGGCTTTGTGCTGCCAGAGCTTCGTGTGGCTCGGCTGTGCTTTCCCCTTGGGTGAAGGTCACCCTTTTGTGCAGAGCCCTGAAGTTGCACAAGTCTCATGAGCTGGGGTGGAGCATTCGTCATTCAGGGTTTGTGGGTGTTCCTGTTGATTTGTGGATGTGTACATCACAGTGTAATCACATAGTTTATTCCTGTTCTCTCACTGAATTATTTATTATGGACTGAAACGAGGAAGGAGGGGGATTCTTTTGTATTGGCATAAGCATAGGATTATGTTCATTGTGTGCTTTCAATCACTAAATCACCGATATGTCAATTGGCAGAATACAGTCTACCTCACATGTAGGATGTTGCGAAGTTCAATTAATTAATGTTTTTAAAGTGCATTGGGACCCTCTGATGAAAGACACTTTAGAAGTACAGGGGAGAATTCTGCTGATTATTTTTTCCCATCTATTGCCCCAATATGTCATTGACTGAAATTCAGTAGAATAATACAGGAACCCTTATGACAATGGGCAAAGGCCGTATAATATATTTTTAGATTTCCCAAAAAGCTAGAAAAGATAGCTCAATAATACAATACAAAAATTAATATAATCAGTTTATTTTCTTGTAATTTTTCCTGTTAACTTTTTCATCCTTTCTGCTTGAGAAGTCATTCCCTTTGCTGGATTAACAATAGTAACTACAAATTACGTCTTTAAGTTGTTACAATGTGATGATATACTATGGCCAGTGTAGAGGTAAGAGATACAGGCTGAGTTGTTATGGACTGCAGGGTAGTGATTTTCTGCAAACTGATTTGTGAATAAATAATTCTATGTAATTATTACAGGGGACAGGCAGTGTTTAATTTCTGTAACAAAACACAGCTCAACAGAGGAAAATTACATAAAGTATAGGGACAAGATGCCTTTGAAGGGGATAAACAGATGCAATCACTGTCACAAGAACCTACCCATCGTGGAGGGGAGTCCTGCAGTAGTGGCCTGATAGAGAAATGGCTTGGTGGTCCCAGAAGAAGGGCTTTTATTGGGTGTCTCATTGAGGCCTTTCCTTTGGAGCTGTAAAAGAAATCAGAAGTGTTTGGATGTTAATGCTAGCCTGCAGTTTCTCCTGAGTGTCTGTTGTGTTGATAAGAGCAGCTGTTAAAAAGCACGATGCTTGATCAAAACTACTTGATTGAATTCAGTAGGCAGCAGCAAATGTTGGTTGTGTTCTTCCACCAGCCTTGTATTTGCAGTCCCCCACTCTCAGGCTGTGGTCCTGGGATCCCTGGGATACAAGGAAACAAATTCTAGGACACCTGACTATCTTTTTACCCTGGCAGATTAGTATTTAAAATAAATTACATTAATGCTGCATATGTATTTGCATTAATACTGCAAGTATCCGTTAAGATGTAATTCGGGTATGCTCATAACTTGTGAAAGATGAAATCAAGAGTACAGCCATGGTGGGAGCAGGGGATAGTTTGAAGGGAGCCAGTGACAGGGTGAAGCATGTTCTGCTCCTGTTTGCTCTGTTTAGCCACAAGAAGGAATTTGGAAAATGCTCCATTTTAAGAGTTTGATTTTACAGCAGTGTTGTATTGAAGAGTACCTGAGGTGCCCCCAGTAATTGTTATGGGGCTATCCAGCTTAAAAGTTACCTGTGCATGTGGGTGGGAGATGCAGCACCTGGACTTCATTCTGTTTAGGACCGAGAAGTATCGTAGCTAGACTATGATATCTATGTTCTAAACCTCAGATATGTCATTCTTAGAATGAGTGTACTGTGTGGCTATCTTTCCATTTGCAATGACAAATGAGGTTTCTAGCCTATAGAGATAAATAATTTTTATGCGACAGTGTAAGCTATAGAATAATGAGAAGGGTTTGCTGGCTTAGCTGTATTTGTCTAGAAAGCAGCTTTCTGCCTTTTGCTGTTTTATTCTCCTGATCAAAGTAGTTATTCTGGAAGTCTGCTTTAGCCCCAACCTTGCGTCCGTTCAGTTCATATCTCACTAGGGTGACATCCCAGGAATAATCCCAGTGCTTTAGGTGCATCATTTTTTCAGGTGATACCATAAAATAAAGCTCGTGAGGATCCTGTGACGAGTTCTGCTGGGTATAGAATGGGTCAGATGTGATGTAGCAGGTCAAGGCTTCTGTTCAGCGTAGTGTTCTGCTCTCACTTGTGTAGTTACCACTTTCTTCTCCAAAGGAGCTGCTTTTAAAATGGAACTCAATTGGAAGCATCTTGGCAGGCTGGCACATCATTGGCCCAGGTGGATCGACTGCAGTAAATTGCAGTGGTTGTTATGTACAAACCTGACACTTGAGCTCACAGAAGTTTGCCTCTGGTGTGTTCTGGCATTCTTGTGGGTAAAGGGAGTCACACACCTTTTACAATAAGTTACTCTGTCTTTTTTCCCTGTCTGCATTTTAATGAAGCTGAGGCTTAAACTTAATAAAAGACCTGACTAGGTCTTTTAAAAGAAGTACACGCCATTCAAGAACCAACAGCCAGCACAGATAGAGAATCTCTTCTGTAATAGGTTTTGAAAAAACTTTGGAGAAAACTGGTCTCTTTATTGTCTTTAATTGCCTAACTGGTCTGGGCTGCATTCAGTCATTTCTAGGTGAGTTGAGAGCTGTTCTAGTGTATGGCCATGTCTTGAGTGTGTGCAAGCATTGAAATCTGTTAGCTTTCCCTGCAAAAAATGTTTACAGGAAAAAAGTCCCAATAGATACAGGAGAGAGAACCAGATTCGTTAACAGAAGGGTTTTGGGAACTCAAGGAAGATGTGGTTTTGGATTTCCTGAGCTTTCTGATCTGCTTTGCATTATCCACACATAATTTTGAGAAGGTTTGGAGCTGTCAGAGAAGTGATACTCCCGGAGCAGTAGTATATTCATTAATAACACAGTGACTGTTGCTCATTCCTGTCCCCAGTCCCAAGTGTCAGTTGGGGTAGGATAAAAGCTCAGCTAGGCCAGTTAAAGTGATTTCTTTAAAGGCCTGAGCTGTACCATTTGGAGTCAATGAGAGGAACAATAAAAAGCAATGTATGTGGAAGTGACCCCTTGCTACCAGGCTGTTTTCATCTCGGGGTTGCTGTTATGCTGGAAACATCCAGTCCTGGATAAGAAGGGACCCTTTTAGGGGGAAAATTTTGGCCCACTCAGTTTTTACTGAGGAGTCATTCAGAGATGTCTTCTAGTGTGCAGAGAACACATTTGCTCAACAAGCTGGCATCATCTTCCCAAACACAGCCCAAGAGTTGCCTTAAGTACAGTGTTGGTGCTGTGAAATAAGCACCTGTGAAGTCTGCTGAGGAGCTGAATGGAAACCATGGCTTCTGGCTATCGTTTGGACCAGCTTAATGTGCTCTGGAAAAAAATATTTCACACGTCATATCACACCGGCTGAAAAAATAGCGTGCATCAGCAGTGCTGTAACACAGAGTAAAGGACTCTCAGCAGGTGTTAATGTGCAGAGGCACTGAGCATTATGGTAACACCTGTGTTTGTTTAAATCCAGCCAAAACAATTTCCTCTCCAGTTGTAGAGGAGGATTAAAAAAAAAAAATCTCCCTAACTTCCAGTAGTAGCAGACATTCCTGTAAACCAATTTGCATAGTATTTCCCATGGTGCACTCTGGCCACACCAGGTTTTTTTTCTTTAAACCCTTTTGGTCTGGGGACACCTTTAGTAACTTCAGTGCTTCCCGACTATCTCTTTGTCCTTTGCCAGCATTACCAGGCCCGAGCAGTTGCAGATGGTGTGCTCTCTGAGTGCTTTCCTTAATTGAATGAAAAATAAAGCCTCTTGTAAAATATTACCAATTTAGATGTGACTTATGGGGCACATATGATGCTTATTTTTTCAATTACATGAAAACTTGGCGAGGTTAAACATAGGAAGCCAAGTGTTCTGTGAAGCCAGTATAGATTTCTGGATTTTTAGGTGATTTTGCTTTAAATTGTTATATAGCAGGAGGAGGTGAAAGAAGTCAGCAGCTAAACTGTCTTTTCCCAGCATGTATTTTACTCAGTGGACCCTTGATGCTCATTTCATGACTAATATATGCTGTACTATATGCATTTCTTGTTGTCACCAGAGATAACATTAAGTAAACTATCCCCTTAAGAAAAACAGCTTTTCTTGGCAAGTGGAATATGACTCAAGGAGCCAGCACTGGAGACATACGGTGCTGTGAATGAGTGCTGTGTGTTACTCTACTGGATCTGAGTCCAGGCACTATTTATACTGCAGCATATTCAGCACCAGATTGTTAAATCTTAATACTGAAACAGTGCATCATTTAAATGTTTTTGTTCTGTTTATGTCCCATTTTCAAGCACTGGATATCAAGCAACACTTAGTAACTTTTTGTTTCATTTGGACAATATCTCTCCTTGCCAAAAGCTTTCTAATCTGCTCTTGAAATACTACCCTGTGTGTACCAGTATGTTACCGTGGAACTTTGTGCTGCTGAGGATGAACTAGGTCATTTCCAGCTTCTTTCAGTATGTGGTGACAGAATGCCTTGCAAAGCAGTACATCGGTGGTAAATGCAAAGATTTAAGTGCTACAGAAAAGGAGTTGTACTAAAATTATTTCCTCTTCAATCTGTGTAGGAATGGGGAAAAATATTCTATAGCAGGTATTTCATGGGTTCATTGTGTTCTGTTATTTTTTCTGTGCAAGAAGCTTTGTTTCACTGTTTCAATGTGTGTGTTTTATTTTATGATCATTTTTGGGAGATCAGGATAAAAGGGTTTTGTCATTTACTGCAGTTCAGTTAGTTCCAGAGCTGGTGAAGAGCTGGGAGTAGAAAGTAGGGAGGAGACGGTTGAAGTTTCTTGGCATCACAACATCCTTCCAGATACCCAAGAGGAGTTCTTGGCACGCCTGTTATCGCAGAAGTAGTAGTTTTCTCATGTATTAGTGTATTACTTCTTTTCTGGCAGCTGAGTTTATGGATGTCTTTTCAAAGATCAAACAGTATCTAACAAAGCCTCAGAAGGCATCAGTTTGAATGGGAGAATGGTATCTTGTAGGGCTGAGCTGAGGAAAGTTAAGTGAGCAGAGCAGTGGGGCAATGGGAACACAATGAAGGAGGGAATAAAAGCAGTAGTGGCAATAGTGCAGAACAAGGCTGAACTGCTTTGCTGTCATGTAAGATGGCACTGTGGCTTTCTTTGTTTGGTGTCTTCCTGGAAGTCATTCCTGGGTATTAGTCATTGTTTTTGGTGTGGGTGGGCCCTCTGCAATTGTCTAAACAGAAATAATACCTCTGCACCAAATGGTTTACCATCCAAGTTTACAGTCTTTGTGACAAGCTCATCCAGCAGAGGTGATGATCCCTATTAAAGAATGAACAGAAGTAGAAATAGAACTTACAGCATTCTCCCCCGCCTCCAAAAAGCTATTTTGGATCTGCGGTCAGCAGCTTGCAGTTGTTTGGTTGGTTTTTTTTTTTCTTTTTCCCCACAAAGAAAAGCAACCATCTGCATAGTGCAACTTGTATCTGGGAGTGAACTCTTCCTACTTGGTGGGTTTCCACTGGCATCCATCCACACTGGGAATCATACCATGCTTAGATTGTAACAGTGCTGAAAGCCCACGCATAGGAATTTTCCTGTTCAAGACAGAAGTAATGCATTTATTTACTGAAAAGTTTTTGTAGACTGCAAAATCAGGACTAGAGAGTACTTAAAGCTTATTCTAATTTAAAGACTTAAACTTTAGAGCTATGATGAAAGATGTGAAGGGAGGAGGTCTCCTGTGCTTCCTTGCAGTAATTTAAGAGTCAGGAACATGTCAGCAACTGTCTGCTAAAAATTTTAAGTCTATTCCTGCTCTTCCCCACTGTTTGCCTCAGGAGTCAGTAGAACACGTCTTTCTGGGCAAGACTGCAATAAACCTCAAGGCGGGTCTTGAATCTTGGGAACAATCAGCCTTGCTGAAGGGTTTAATAAATGGCTGATAAAAAATAAAGTATGGATTTTTTGTTTTCTTTTCAGGAATAATCAAGCTTGGGAGGTGGAATCCCCTCCCTCTCAGTTATGTGACTGATGCACCAGATGCGACAGTAGCCGACATGCTACAAGATGTCTATCATGTTGTGACATTGAAAATCCAATTACAAAGGTGGGTGTTTCTGAACATCTGTCCTTCCCTATTCTCTGAGCTGCTCTGTCGCTTACAGCATTACTACAGAGATTAGCACATCCTGTCTTCATTAATTTCTGGTCTTTTGATGAAATGAAAAGAAAATGAAGAGAAGGGTGGGTCACCTGGCAGCTTTTTGGTGCGTGTTCCAACTGATATTGTATGTTTTCTGAAGTAGCAATATGGTAACAGAGAGGGGAAGGGCAGAAACCCAATTAAGTAAAGATACGGGGCTTTTAAAGGCAGATCCTCCTACAGTCCATAATTTAATGGATTCTTAACTTCTAATTGTATCAAATAATAAACTCCTTGCCTTTTTCTAGGGGCTACATTGTAAAAATCCAGGTCTTCTGAAGCCAGTTGCTGAGATGTGATGGAGGGGAACTTTTTTGACTTTTCTTTTTTTTCTCCAGTGGTCTTTCCAGCAAACAGAAGACGAGGGAGGAAAGTGTCACTGCAGCTCCATTTGGCATTTGGAAAATATTTTCCTTCCCTGAGGGCAAGCTCTGATTAGCAAAGCAAAAGCTCCCAACACTTTTACACTTATTTGCCCTCCTTTCCTCCCACTCTCCCCTCCTTTTCTCTTCCCCTTTCTCTCTATTGCCCTTCTAAAGAGTCCTCAAATAGTTTGTGATGTAAGGTCCCCTGGCAGTCCATGGCGTACTTCAGACCTGCAGATAAGCCTACATTGCACAGCCTCCCGTAGCTGTATGGGCAAGACATGCCAGAGGAAAGAGTGAAAAATAACAGACGGTCTGGAATAACTTGCTGACAATTCTTTGAAGCTTTGGCTTGAACAGAAGAGGGGCCCACAGGGGATATATGTGTGTCCTTTGGTGGCAGGTACATACCCTCCAACTGTTCAGTTCAATTTAGAATTTGGAAGTAGTTGATGCCTCACTGGCATTAAACTTCCAAACAGCAACATTTCTTTCCTATTATGTCTCTATTATGTGCTTGAGTTTTCTGATTCCCATGAACAGATCTTTCCTTGGTTTTTATATACTGTTACAATTTTTCAGCTGGGCTGCATCTCTGCTATATAGAGAGTGTCTAAACCCTATAGCTGCTATAAATCGAATGTAATAACTCATGTCCTCAGAAGTATGAGCTATGAGGAGTTTATGTAGCCTATTGTCACATCTGTATTAGCAAAGGGTATCAACCCAAGATTAAGTTCTCAATTCTTTATCTTCAGAGTGCCTGAATGCCTGGATGCCACGTAAATAAAAGATAGTCTATGACTTTGAGATAAAGATGATCACTGACTACTTGAACTCCTCAAGCACAACTAAAGGTTCATCTCAGGGAAAAGCCAGGCTGTAAGGGCAGAAGGCAGAACCACCTCAGAGGCTGTTGGAGAGTATGCATTAAGTCTCTGCACCAGAAATGGCAGTGACAAGCTTCTCCCACCTTTTTGATGTGCTTCTTGAGTCTGTCCCCATCCATGTAGACACAAACCATAGGCTTGTTAAATTAAAAGAGGCACAAGTCATATGAAGACAAAAGCTTCACTACATATGCAGTTCTTGTAGAATGAAAGTGAGAATGAACTGCACATGACAGATGTTGGGCATATGGCTTAATGTGTTTCTGAAAGGCTCTTGGATACTTCAGTGATAAGGGCAGTATAAGAACCTGTATAAAATTAAACTAATTTTTCAAAGTCTTGCCTCCACACAATGAGAGCCCTCACTTTCAGGGATTTTGTTACTGGCAGTGCAGCATATATGTTTGTTTTTCTACACCAGCAGGAGTATCTTTGTCTGGAGTCAATGGCTTTACTCAGCCATTCCTGGGGCTTGCTTTATGCATTTTCTTTGCTCTCCATCAGGCCTCAGCAGGGATGGTTATGCACACATATAATACCATAGGAGGATTAGCAGCTGTGTGTTGAACTGTACATCTTCTGGTACTCGTGCTTGGTGGGAGAGGGATAGAGGGGAGAAACGCCTTGATGGGCTGGCCAAGTCGGAAACGCCAGAGTTGTGCTTGTTGCTTGAAGGTCTATAGCACTTGCAGGCAAAAAGTAAACATCTGTGAAGGTGATGTTTCTATCTGCTTTTTGCTTTCTGTTTTAACAGTTGTTCAAAGTTGGAAGACTTGCCAGCAGAGCAGTGGAACCATGCCACAGTTCGCAATGCCTTAAAGGAACTGCTCAAAGAGATGAATCAGAGCACATTAGCCAAAGAATGCCCTCTCTCACAGGTCAGTGCTTTCAACAGGCTTGGGGAAAGAAAGATTTGCAAGAACTAAAGCTCGTATTTGTTCTGTAAAGAGCCTACACTAAAAAATTCCATAAATACCAAATAAATGTCTTGTTTTCTTTAGAAAGGAGAGATTCTAATTAAAATGTTAAATAGTATCTTTACACCATGTTTTCTTACTGGGTTGCCAGGTAAAAATTATGAATTAATTGATTGGTTTTCAGAGAGATGTAAATTCTTTATTTAGATTTTTATCTGAACCTATTGCAGTAGGACTAATGATCCTCAAATGCAAGATTCGATTGGCTTCTTCCCACTAGCAGAGGCTTGCCTTCCCCCCTATCCCATGGGTAGGTCTCATCAGCCTGCAACCATGATAAAAAGTATGCAGTTCTAAAAGTTGTGCCCCAATTTCTAGGAAACAGCAACAAAAAATTGTATATGTAATTATGTTAAGCAAAGAACAAAACCTCAGTCTCATTCTCCATGACTGCTTTTTAAAAGCCAGTGATGTCATGTCTAAGACACAGGTTCCTTACAAATGTCACGAGCTCTATTTGTACTTCAGATTGTCATAGTGAGACATTCATAAAATTTTCATGACTTAGTTCTCCTTGCCTCTCAGAGAAAACAGAATAACACTTTAGAACCCAGACCAGGTAACTTTGCTAGGCATGAAAAATATCTTGCCTTCTAAAATGTGTACTAGAATCCCAGGTTAATCTGTCCAATGTATCTTTTAAAAGTCAAAACATGACTAATCCCTGCCTCCTAAAAATCCATTGCTTTGCTTGCTCATATCCAGCATTTTTTCTCCTGTGATTGTCTGTCTTGCATTACACTGTATGTTCATCCTGCAATTCATGATCCAAAGCCTCCGTGAACCAAGAAAATTCTTTCTATTGACCACAAATTTGCCTCGCTGTGTTATGATTACAACTCCAGGGAAAGCACAGAGGTGAAATGCAGAGCTTGTAGGAATCACGTTCTTCACCTTCTTTAGGCGTGTGGGATCTGCAGAAGTAACAGGAATGGAAGGGTTTTGTAAGGAAAAGCCATGGAACTTGCCTTATTCACTAAAGGAGTAACAGTCGCTGTAGATATGCATGATGTTGAATACACGTTGAATACAAAAGTGTTCTTCTTTTCACACACTTTAAGTGTAATTTCTTTAAATAGAATTATCTGTGGAATCTGGTCAGCTAATGAAGATTGCAGCATATGGTTGTCTCTGCCCAGTCTTTTTTAATATCCAGTATAACTAAACTATGCATCATTTCATATGCAGAATTCATTTGTTGTCTAGGTCTGTTTCCTCCCACTTCAGTTTCAAAGCCTACCAGGTGGAAACGCTGCAGTTGGTTTACTCCTTCTATAGCGTCAGTCTGACATATATTTACAAAATTGCTGATGACAGAATTGTAGCAGCCAAAATCCTTGCCCCAGTATTTATTTAGCGGACAAAACTAAGAGGAGATCCTTCTGTGGAGAATTGAGCTTGCTTACTTTTAAGCATAGGTATAAATGACCTTGGGTAGTGACTAACCCTTGAACTGAGACTGCAGAATGCAGCTTGTGTTATTATTA
Source organism: Falcunculus frontatus (assembly GCA_013398115.1). Taxonomy (NCBI): domain Eukaryota; kingdom Metazoa; phylum Chordata; class Aves; order Passeriformes; genus Falcunculus; species Falcunculus frontatus. Next base: position 359,958 of record VZRV01008901.1, on the reverse strand, counting down.
TTATTATTGCCATAAAAAGTTCCAGTCTCTTTTGGTTTAGCTCACAAAATGCAGAAGATACAATGGAAGGTTGTATAGAAGCTGTCTATTACCATCATCTGAATATACCTCTAATACAATTCCTTCTCCCAAATCAGTTTTAAAAAAATATCGTGCCAAATGTGAAATGTCATTACAACCCCCTTGTGGTTAATATATTATTGACAGCAGCAAATTGCAGAGTGGTCTCTTAGGAGTCAAACTGCAGAGTAAATGCTGCTGTTTATTAATGTGCTCACAGTGCCTCAAGTACAGAAGTGGAGCGGGGCAGCGCGGGGAGCTCCCGCTCCCACCAGCGATGGTGCTCCATCTCTGGTTCTCAGTGCCCGAGCTCTCCAAGCAGCCCAGATGGGGATTCTGATTGCTGCTAATGGGAAATGTAATCATTCACTTTGATTTAAAATTGTTCTGGTTTTTTTCTGCTAGGTGTATTACATGTCTGCAGCTTAGCTACCCTTAGCATACGGCTCCTGTTCAAACAAATAAATCCCAGTTAACCAAGCTGGGGGGAAGGAGGGTAGGTGGGGGGAGTGCATGTGGCAGAAAGAAATCCAATTATTTCAGCATTTCCATCTTTTCGTAGAGATCTCTGTCTTTCCTGTGGATCGTATAACTCATTTCAGCCCTGACTGGGCATTTTGTCTCTTTGCTGGAGCAAGCTTTCTTGGGATGTGAGCGTGTCCCATATTTTTCTCCTTGAACTTACTGCACCAGATTTTCTTTGTGTGGATATTTCTTAGCTCCTGGCCTGAGTAGTTTTCATTCCACATGGCTGTCATGGCCACACACGTACCAAACATATCTGCTGCTTTATAGAATCAATTCCTTCCTTAAGGATTTTTCCAGAAATACTACACATTATTTAGAAATTTGCAACTAGTGAGTGATTTTTTTTTTTTTGCCACTCTCTTCTAAATGGATCTTTCCTTTCTGCAGACTTATCAAGATTTCTAGCAGAAATACCCCTAGTGTTCCTTTACATGTAACAGTGAGGATATGTGGTTTGAAAGTTGTTATAGTTCTTTCCCCTGCAGAAGAGAATTTGTCCTGGCGTTTTTCTCACCAATGATTAATTTACTGTTTGATTTTACTATTTAGTTTAAGTTTTGCTTTCTTAAATAAAGGTTAATGGGTTAATATATTCTGTGATATTTAATAGCCCCATGATTTCAGTAATGTTGATTTCTTGTAGAGCTAGATGATTTGGAGGAGGAAAAATCCCCCAAAAAATGAAAAAACCAAACTAATATGTAGACAGTTAAACAATTTCCTCACTCTTCCTTAGTGAATGGAAATTTAACTAAAGTGATGCAAAAAAACCCCAAGTTAGCTCAACTTTGTACAGAAACCTTCCTCAGCAGAGGCTATTGCCATGTCAGGCTTTCAGAATTCTATTGCTTGTTAAAATGCTGTAGAGCAAGGGAGGATTTATGGGCAGGGAATTGCTGCTGACTGCCACAATGCTAGGTTTATGTCTCAAAATATTGATTTTAATTAGAAAATTGGCTCTCAGTTTTAGAAATTGGAGTTGCTACTTAACAATGCTCTTACTTCATAGCCTTCAAACTCTGCTGCAGTGCACCATAGCACCCTTTGAGTGGAAAAGGTAGAGTGAAAAGCCAGAGGAGCCTCTTTACTGAAAGTAAAATTACCTGTTGAAGACTGAAAGTAATCTGTATCACCCAGTTATCTTAAGTCTCTGAGTTTTGCTCACATTTTTTAAGTTCCTAAAACTCAAGAGTTAGGAACAGAGTCCTGTGATGTTGCAGTGAATGGGACAGGAGGCTGGATAAATCTGGTAGGGGGCAGGGATGATTTTGCTTTCAAAGCGTTGTTAAAGTTCAGTGAGCCAATGTGTAAGCCTTGTGGCTTTCCAGAGATGGCCAAGAGCCTGCAGGAGCCCGTAGGCCAGAGCTTGAAGCCATGGTTTGAGCTGTGAGATCATCCTTGCTCTCTCCTCTCGGTGCAGAAGGGTCGCACAAGGTGCCACGGCTTTCTCTGAGCTTTGATGTAAGTCCAGAGGGAGGGCATGAGGAAAATGTGGAGAAGGGGCATTGGCTCCTGTGTGTTGGTGCTGTTAGATTGCATTTCCTTGCTGGCAGTGTACATGTGCTGAGAACAATTTGACCATGGAAGAGTTCAAAAAGGGGAAAAGGAGAGCAAAATCATTAAAAGGATGCTTCCTCTATAGCATGGAGGAGGGGAAGGGAAAAATAGAATGGAAGAAATACCGGTAATGAGGCTGTTTGCCACCCTATGGGCAGAAGCATGCCAGATATAAAATATACTTTTTATTGGTATCAGGTGCTGCAGAACCAGTCTTTTCTGGTTCAGTTGGCTGAACTCTTCAGTTGGCTTGTACGGAGTTGCTGAGGGGGAATTTGCAGAGTAGGAAGGGGGATGCTGGTTAGGCAAGGGATAGTTCAGTTTTGTTGAGCTTTCTTGTGGGTTTTGACTGCTCTGTGTTGTAGTATGTGTAGCTCCCTTTGCTCTGAATGGTGTTGCTAATTTCTCTTCTGCGTGATTTTTCACACAAGGGCTAATCACACGTTTCTATAAATTACATTAATTTAACTTATTTGCCTAACTGTTGTTCTGCAGCAAGTAGCACGGATGTTCTCCAATTCTTGGCTGTGCGGTCTTGCTGCATTTGGAAGCAGAACAGAGACATCTGAAAAGCATTATTTGGATTATGCATGCTGGAGCATCTAATCTTACCTTTAGGATCTGGTTCATAAATTGTGCTTGGTGCAGTGAGCATGTGCTCCTCAGCACAGCACCGCCTGTTGTTATGCAACTAAAGTTTAGCTATTGTAATATCACAAGTACAAAATAAAGTAGAACTTCCCCCCCGAGCCTGAGCTGCAGGTCTCAGTCTAGGTTTGTACTACATTTTTTTTTTTCATAATTGTGCAAAATAATTATTTTGTGATTTTATTTATGGCTGGGTGTATAGACTAGAGAATAAAACCAAATTTTTGTACTCTTCAGATGGTTCTTTCGGTTTTAAAGTCACAAATGGATTATGCACTCACATGTCATGTACTTTCCCTGAAAAGATTTCTAATTGTGGAAGGTATTTTAAATCACTTTCTGTCTTTCTTTCTATACTTCCAGAGTATGATTTCATCCATTGTAAATAGTACATACTATGCCAATGTGTCAGCAACCAAGTGCCAGGAGTTTGGGAGATGGTACAAAAAGTACAAGAAGATTAAAGGTAAATTGATTTTTTTTTTTGTTGCTTTCCAAATTCTTGACATTCTACTGACAGTTTGAGATTAATTGCTTTAAATAAAAGTAATAACAAGCTATAATATTAGTGAATTTGTTTACAAAGAGAACACAGTCACAGCACATTTGAAATTAAAACTGATACTTTACAAACAAGGCTGGCATGAAAACACAGGACACAAAACACGCTTAGAATATCCCATTCAGCTGCGCTGAAAGATCAACTGTGTTTTGAATTAAGCTAAAACATTTTGGAAAGAAAAAGTTGTAGTATCTCAGGATTTTAACGTTAAACTGCTATGTAAGTTGCCTTAGTTGTTCCTGAAAGCTAAAAACTGACTTTTTAAGTTGCATGTGCCCTTGTTCTCTGTTTTCAACACTGCAAAGTGTACTGGCATTCCTGCTATATTTTATCCTGTGGAATCTGGAAACAGAGGATTTAATAGATTGTTAAAAGACACTTGTAAATAACAAGGTGCTGCACCCACTGAAGTTAAGATAAAAATAGCCCATTGTTTGTATTTTTTTACAATGAAATTGTATTAGTAGGTCTGCAGTGCCTGAGGCAGTAAAATTGTTCTAAGCAAATTCATCCTATTCTCACCACTGAACTGTCTGATCACCTGTCAATGGTGCACAAAACGATGTGACAAGCATCCATCGTATGTTGTTTGTTCTTTTATTCTTCCTTTCCTTTGGCAAGGGACTTAGGTGTGCACTGGACCATTTGTTTTTGTAAGTTTTTGTGTTTGTTTTTTTTTTTTTTTAACACTCATGTGCTTTAAATTCTCAGGAGCTTGAGGATAGTGAAAAGTTTTTTCATAATCCCACCTGGCTCCTCTCTCCCCAAATGTCCATCACCCTTGGAGATTAGTCGTGTCCTGGGATAGGGCTTTTTCATAGTTTTTCTCTCTCTTACACCACTGAAAGGAATATTCAGTGTCTGAAAGAAGGCATAGACTAATCTTGTCGTTTCTGTTTGTGATACTTTCAGTAGCCAGAAAAATCATAACAGAATTCACAAACATTATGAAGAAATAGGGTAATGTCATGTCCTTCTTGAGAAACCATTGCATTTTTAGTCATGGGAAGATTAGCACCTTTCAAAAAGAGTGTGCCCTCTTTTCCTTGTCAAAGCCTGGCAAACATAAGCTATAACAGGTTGCTTGTTTTGTTTCCTTAGGACAGACTAGAAATCTGCATATAATACCATAAAAAGAGTCTGCTGCTTGAGTTAGGAATACATGAAACAAAATTGCGCGAAACATCAAAACAAGTTCTGAGGCATCTGTTTTTTCTCTGCACATCTGGCTTGTGCAGGGCATACCTGTATGACACTCATGCCTGGGCTCTGCAATGATTGGATTTTCACTAGGGCAAAAAAGAAGGAATGTTCTATGGTAAAATTTTTTGTGTCTAGAAGGAAAATTGTCCAGGCAGAATTGGGGTAACGGTGTGGGCAAGGAAATGAAGATGTTGTTTTTCACCTACTAGAGGTTTAGGCTAGAAGAAAAACTGTTGATTGGACATTTTAGTGTGTGGTTACCCTCATGCCAAATAAACTGGGTATTTTCTTTTCTCTCTAAATTGCCATTGTGTGACTCAGAAGTGTTTCTTTTCTCTAAATGGTGTCCCTTAATAAAAGAATTTTATTCAAAGTGCTTTAACATATCCTCTTGGTTAAAAAGCAATCAAAGGAATCAAACAGCTTTGAGGTCGTCACCGTTCGCTTTTACTTGTTGTTCTGGGAGAACAGAAATAGGCTTTTCTTTTTCATTTTTCTTCTTCTTTTTTCAAAACTGGGCAAGGGTGCCAGTTGCAGAGGCACTGGAAGCCCTTAACTGTAGTGTTCTTAACTGTAGAGATGCTACTACAACTTCTGAGTATTTCTAGCACACTGTTGTCTTCCACTCTCTTCCATTCTTAGAGCTTTACGCTCTTTCTTTTTTTTACTTAGTAAGTGCACAGTTAAATTGTTAAGTGCAGTAAAAGCAGAATGAAACCTCTGTCAAAAGGTCAAGGATCCAAACCTGAAGAGTTTGCCAGATAACTCTGTATCTGTGCTATTAAGAGACGCAGCCAGTCGTTGCTGTTTGGAAGTTTATGTGTGTGTTAGTAGGAGGAGAAAAAGGAAGGTTAAGGTATGTGTGAAGTAAACACAAGCTGCTATAAAGCAGTTCAAGTAGTGTTGATTCATCAACCATATGAGTGGGAGAGAAAACAAAGAGTCTGTGGCAGGTACAGTGGTGCATGGAGAATAAACAGTCATGTAACTTCAGAGCAGTAATCTTAACCGCCTGCAAACAGGAAGACTTCTGCACTTCTTTAGGTGGTTTGAATTTCTCATCATCTCTCGTTTCATGATGTTTTGTTTCTTTTCTGTAGCCAGATATTCCTGCAGGACAGCTCAGTTAGTGTGTAAAATCAGTGACTCGAGTTATATGCATCAGTCATCACATACTCCTTTAATAATAATTTTAAACAAGGACTTCCATGAAGGTAAATGGATGATGCAGCTATTCATTTTTTTGGGCTGTAGCTGGATAGATTAGGTAAAACTATAATTTAGAGTCTTTGGAACTAGTACCCATATCCTTGTCTAACTCTAGAACTGGTTACTTGAAAGTAAAAGCAAAAACCAATTCACATGAGCTGTGGTAAATACAAAATAGGAAGGGGCTTCAAAATAACTTTATTGACGTTGCAAACTAAACGCAGCCTACAGTGTTAAATGTGTTTCCTATTATCTGCTAATGTCTGTTTTAATAAAACAGTGGGAACTAAATGGTTGATTCTTAATCAAAACCATGATTCCTAAACATAAGCTATGTGATTCTGTTACAAATTGCCACATATAGATCTACTAGGTCAAACTTTTTTCCTTTCTCATAGAAATAAGTAAACAGTAAATTATTTATACACTCTGGAAGATCAAAGTAATTACAACGAAAGACAGACAGAAATAAAAAGTTCTCTGGAAAAAAGAAAAAAAGAAGAGCATCAGGTTGCCGAGTGCATAATTAATGTTTAAATAATATAAGAAAGCGAACAATCAATAATTTGATATCATTAGCAACAGATGTAAAAGCTGTACACAAATGGAATCGTATCAAATCTCAAGTAAACATTCTCAGTGTGCATTCTGTTGAACTCACCAAAAAGACAGCTAAACTACTTACGCTCATAATTCTAAGAAAGTTTTCTGTTAGTTCAGCTCAGCTTGGCAATTTGGTCTTGTGTCAGATGATGCTAGAATAAAATTCTGCTTGAATTTTTTTTCCCACCCCGCTCCATCCCCTTAAGGTTTTAAGACGTTCACAGTTTACTCAGCAGCACAAGAGTTAGTGTACAGCCAGGCTTGGGAATTGCTGGTGTGAGGATGAAGGTTTTTTGTCTTTTTCTGGCCCTGGGCCTGCCACTTGGGATGTGTGTGAGAACACAAGGGAGATTATAATGGGATGTCCACTCTTTCCAGTCTCTTTAGGATACACATATATATTTGAAGGAGAAGTTATATTAAAACAGTTATAATGGAATGTGTACAGTGGTTGGGAAACAAAAGGCTTAACAATTCTTCTGTGGACTTCTTGCTCTCGTGGGTGTCTGTAATCACTTGAGGTGGTAATTAAGCTATTTAATATGTGTTGTAATTTTGTTCAAAACATGCACCATGAATTAATCTAGTATTACTGTGTGCAGCCTTTTCTTCCCTTTTTAAATTTACTTTTTTATTTTTCTTTTTGAGGTATGCAAGGCTTTTTAGTACAAAGTTGTGCATACATGACAAGGCTTAAGTATGTTTAAACCTGCCTCAATGAAGAATCAGAGATCCCCCTTTTTTACTAAAGAATACATACTAATCAATGACAACTATAGACCAATGGCTTATTCCAGTGGTTCTCAAACTGCTTTTCTCCTGCCCAGTCCTGTGGGGATGCTTCTCTCAATCTGAGAATGCTCATCTGATTTCTCTAGAAGCTGAACTTGCTGAAGTTGGGAGAAGACATTCACCATTGTTGAAACGCAGGATTTTAATAATTGCTTGAAAGGTTTGCACTGATTCTAAGTTTGATCAACAAATAGATACAGAAATAAAACCAACACTTCGTGAGTAACTATATACTTGTATATATACGTATGAATGGAGAGAGGTATTTCAGAACTTAGCCATGCAATTCAGGTAATTGTCAAGGGATCAAACTCATACCAATTACCTGCTTGTGTCCCAGTGTTTTGGGTTCGTAGCATTTAGAATATTTTTTAGCTCTCTTTCTCAAAAGATACTTCACTTCTAAGTGTCATGCTTTCTATTTTTATCAGAAGGACTATCACTGTATCAGAATTCTTTCACAACTGAAAATCTTAACTGGTGTGAATATTTTCTTTTTGCCTGATGACACAACTTAGCTTGGTGGCAGGAAGTTAGGAAGGCAGCAGGAAGAAATAAATACATTGTGGACTTAAAAATAAAAAGACATATTTTTTTTGTCTGCGCATGAAGAACATGTCATCTTTGCTCCTGCAATCAGTGTCTGTCAAAATATAGCTCTCTGTGGATGTGAGTTTTGAGACTGTGGCTGTCTCAAAGTTTTTGTAGAATGATGAGGCTTTTCAGTTTAAAGGAGGAGAGCTCAATTATTTCTGTTTCAACAGATCAAGAATGTAAGAAAAAGCTTTCATAGCTTCCTTAAATTGAAAATCTGCTTTGGCTGCTCTTTGGTTTTTCCAATATTACTGATTTGTTGTTTATGTGCTGTTTTATTCTTGAAAGTTTGTTTGCTTACTTCCAATAATGGATAGACAGAGCAATCTGTTTCTCTTTTAATGTGTTCCTAGAGGCCAATGTAGGTTGAGAGAGGTTAGAAACAGGGTTCAGAAGGGCTCCCAGCTTTCTTATTTCCAGGCTGAAGGAACTGAGGATTGCAGCACAGTGATAATGCCAGTGCGAGTCTGGGGAAAATTGTCACTATGTGCTTGGAGGAATAGTTTTTAATTGTTCCTCTGAAGCAGATGTTGTGGAAGCCTCATGAAAAGGCACACCAGATCTTTCCCAAACAGTGTTTCTGACTTTTAAAAATATCCTATTTGCTGATATATGCATGTGTATTTATCTCTCTCTATGTAAATAGACCGTTTAGGGTTGGCTGTGAGGCTCTTGATGTTACTGTAACTTTTCCTTTGCTTACTTTTACACCCCTTACTGTGCGTTCATATCACTGAAAATAGGACTTTTCTCACTTTCTTAAATGAAAAGGAAGGAAAATAACATCAATCACAGGCAAACTTGTCAGCATCTAGGTAACATACATGACCTGAAGATCATCTCTGACTCGGAGACAGCCTCTTAGTCAGTGGCCTGCTGTGTTGTTTTATGAGGGGAGTAGTTCATCAGCTGGCACTAATGATGAGGAAAACATGGCCTCTCTTTTTAAATATAAGTTAAAAGTGTCAAGATTCAGCAAGAGTTATAAACCTCTTGACTGCTGTTTTCCCTACCCACATTAGCATTTTGCATTTCAGCATTGTCCATGATGTTAAGTGCCAGGTTGGGGGATTTGTGCGTGTGTATTGTTAAAAACCAATTTACCCTCTCCTGTGCCTTCCAGGGGTGAATGAGTTATGGCCCTCTCGGCTATTCTTCTCTGTAAAGAGAATTAAAACACACCCTTTGGGTTTATATTTTTATTTAAGAGTAACTTTTTTCTAAAATAAATGCATGTATGAATCTCAGCTTTGCAGAATGTCTTCCCTGGCTTCTGTCTGTTTCGGAGCAGTGGCTCTCAGTGCTCACAGTGCCTGTGCTGTGGCACAGGATGTATGAGGTTCGCTGAATGCCATCTCCTGCGCCTGCGTGTGGCTGGAGCTGCAGCCAGTGCTGCTTTAGGGAGCACAGACCAGACAGTAAAGCTTGGAAACCCTTCTGTGGAGAAGCTGTCTAGCTGCTTGCCCTGTGTCTTGCTCAAATGATGTCACTGAACTGTTTTTTAAAAATGTCTCCTGTTCCAGTACCATGCTTTTCTCGGTGAGGACCAGTTGTGTACTGCAACTGGGACTTCTGCCTTTTTGAATTCTTAGTAAAGAATGGTCATCTGCATTTTTTAAAAAGCAAACGGTTTTTTTTACCCTTCAGAATCTCAAAATTAATTTTCTTTCATATTTTAAAAAAATTGCGCGCTGCCAAACAGGGACATGTTAGCTCAGAAAAAAAGGTATTTTTACAAAGTGAGCATTAGTGGAGATTAGTTTGAAACAGGAGGATAACTTGAGGCTTGGGTACGGGCATAAGCTTTCCTATGTGAAAAGCTGCAATGTGTCTCTCTGTAATCCCATGGATTTCATAGAATATGTAACTCCGAGAGCAGAATGTTATTCTGTTCACTTGAAATATCTGAAGAGTTTATATCTCTGTCTTAATGATGTTTGTGTTCTGTCTCCCTCCTTTCACCATCTCTGATGTTATGAATCAGGAAGACACACATGTATCTCCCAGAGGGATTGCACAATTGGCTGGATCATCTGGGAGGTTTGTACCACCTCCCTTTTGAGATGCCCACTAAAGATTGGTTCTTCTGTTACAATAGTTTGACAGAAAGGGAGATATTTTTATATCAGATGAGAACATCAGTCCATCTAAACCAGTACTCCCATTTGTTTCTGTCAGACAGCTCTAACTAATGATTCCGCTGCTTCTCCTTTTCCATTTCACCTGACCAGCATTCATGGATTAGAACACGTGGTCACTAGAACACCTTCAATGTAATGATTTTCTCTGCCAGATGGATCTGCCATATCCTTTTGACAAACAAGGTTAGCATGATTATGAAGAACTGAGTTCATACTTCTATGTGCCTCTTGAACCTCTACACAAACTCAAAAATAAATGTAAAAATAAGGTGATGATGCTTGTCTTCTGACAAGCGTCTTTAGAAGCAGTGCAGTCCAGGGGCAGCCCATGTGAAGAATATGACTTAAGCAGAACTGGCAGAAGACATGTTAGCATCTCGGTGTCCCAAGGGATGACTTATTGGTAGCTTTGAGGATAAGGGATGAGAAGATCAGCTGCACAAAGAGATTCAGCCATGTTAGTACACTCTGCTCAGTTTACCTGAGACTGGTGCCGGTTAAAGGCCCACTTTTAATGATAATTCTAAGTAAAAAAATAGTGATTTGTGCTTTGGTGGGAACTGAATGGTTTGCAACTCAACAAAGAACAGACAATGGCCTTTCCTGTCTGTTTTCCATTAGGCTTGGATAAAGGCCTTTGCTACTCACAGCCAGCGGCCAAACAATTTCTGTATGTGCTCTATAGCTATTTCGAGGTCCTGTGCTGTCCTGCAGGAGTAGAGGAAGGGAAAGGTTTTAGAAGGTTTAGCTTCTTGTCATGTCTGCCTCCCCAGTCAACCTACTTTTCCTCCAGTCCTGAGTGCAGGAACAAGTGGCCTAGGCAGAGATTGGGCACTGAAGCCGGTGAATGACTACGGGTAATTACAAAGATTAGATGTTGAATGAAAATTAGACTCCTCAGACCAGCCCTTTGCACTGAAGTGGTTAAGTGTGCTGTGATTAAAAGAAATAAGTAATTATCCTAATTATAGATAAAAAGATACAGAATTACCACTTTAAAAGCACCTCCTGTGCTCTGGAGTGGTTCTGTTATTTACAAAGTGGTAGTTCATAATTATGTAGCACAAGCAAGAGGGCACCCTCTGGGTATAGTGCAGCAGCCCTGTCTCTCCAAGGTGGAGCTGGTGCTGTGCTTTGTCCCCCAAGCATGGCTCCAAAGTTCAAGTCTTGCTCCAGTGAGCAGGATGGTGCTAAGCCAGGAGAAATTGTGGGAATCTTTCTGTCTCGAGCTTAGTGCAGGGTATACCAGAGTTCACAGAGCTCTCCCGGCTTGGCCACGACCAGTGCTAGAAATGGCTTTTATGATCACCAGGTTTTAAATAATAAATAAAACAAAGAAGCAAACTGAAGCTTTGGAGAACAGCCCTGGGTGGTGACATCCTGTCACAATTGAAGCATGGCAATTCTGCCGGCTAGTAACTTATTACAAAACGTTTCTTTACCAGCTTCTTCTTACTCTGGGGCAAAGTGCCTGTTGTGCCTGTGGGACTGAAAAGTTCCGGACACGCTGGGTCATGGACGCTGGCGGGTTCTCTGTGTCTCCGCTTGCGGTGCAGTGCTGGGAGACGTGTTACACTCTTGCTCTCCCTGCTGCATCCCTTATTGTGCATAGGAATTTGGTTTCCAGTGCTGTCAGTCAATTCAGTGCCACGCATAAGCCCTAAATGCCCCACGGGCTGTTTGTCAGAATGTTCCTATTAACAACTCAGTGCAAATAAAGTGTGAGGGGAAGGGAAGGTGGAGAAATAAATCTTATTTTAAATCTTTTGAGCTGGTTTTATTTTAAATGGAAAGTTGCATGCAGACCACCCCAAGCTATTGTGCTGTGGTCTGCGTCAGCTGCTTGACTGTACAAGGAAGATTGGGCTAGAGGTTAAGAGCATCACACAGGGGAAGGGTGCACTGAATTCCTTTTGTGCTGTATCCAGGAAGTTTTAACTCAGTATGGAATTGAAATACATTGATGCACATGGTAATCATTATAGGATGAGAACGGAATATTCAAATACAACAATTTGCTGCTCCCATTCTGGGGATTATGTTGGTTTCTGACTCTTGTAGAGGTAGTGACATGTTGTAGGGAGGTATAGAAACATGAAGGGCAGATGCTATCCTGGAGTGCTCTCAGAGCTAATTGCTGAGCTGAGCACAGTACCTGTTGTCCAGACACAAGTCTCTGCCTACCTAGTGGTTGGCCTCAGAAGGGTGGGTGGCTCTGCAATATGACAGTACTGTTGTACTTGGTTTAAATGAGCTCTTCAAGCAAAGAACTGCAGAATTGTGTACCAAGTGAGTGATGCAGAGAGAAAATGAAAACACTGCAATGTCTTTTGGTGTGGTCACACCACAGATGGAGGAAGGTAACAGCCTCCTGAACCAGCTTTTATTTAACTACCACAGGCATTGCTAGCAGAAGTAGTTTATCAGCAGTACTTGAAGGTAGACAGCACATATCCATTGAACCCCTTCCTTTCCAGTGTAAGGTCCTGCTGCTCTGTCCTCACTGCTTTATATTCCAATCAATACAGGACTACAAGAGCTCTAAATGTATCCCCAGTTTGAGTAGGACAACAGCAAGCAAAGGAAAGACTGTAACTGGGTATGAACATGGAAAACGGAGGATGCAAAGGTAAAAGCCCTGTCTCAGGAAGATCTGAGGCAGCATGCTGATGGCACAGAAGCTTTGTGACTCCTGTATCCCTTTTTTCTTAGAACATTGCTGCAAGCTGGCCTGCCTATTAGGACAGTGCCAGTCTCCATCTCAGGGTTGTCTCAGTCTTGCTCCTGTTTGGCCCCACAGAACCCTACCAATTCATAGTTACCAAAGAACAACAGGGAATCAGATACGGGCGATGTGTTAGAGAAGGAAGGAGTCTTGAGGAGTTGAGTAATGCACATTTTTTCCATCCAGTGTAACTGCTAATGGTAACCTTTTATTACTGAAGTGGTTGGAGTGACTAGAATCTGGTTTGTTTATAGGGAGTACATGCATGGCTGTATAGTCTAGTGTGATCAAAAAAAGGAAACTGATAATAAGGGGAAAATATACCTATGGAAGCAAGTCAGGTGATGTTTCTGTGTAATTCCAAGTAGCACTGCAGAGATTAACAGCCTGGCAGCCTTTTCATCTTAAACTTTATTTTTATAGGGGTTTATAACTTGGCATTGAAGTCAGGAGTGGGTGGAAACTTGGCAAACGTGGTTCAGCCCAGAAAGTGAATGTTATTTATATTTATTTCTCACCAAGTTTTCAAAAACACTTGGTTACTGTTTTTATGTTCTAACAAGTAATAATTTGTTGGTTTCAGTGACTTCTTCTCTGTGTGCTCCTCAAACTACAAATAGTTCAGAACTTTTTCAGCTCTTCTGAAACTCCTAGCGGAAGGACTCTAGATTTTTAGGGTTGTCAGTGATGTAGCAGGATGCTCCAGATATTTCAGTACACTGCGCAACAGCTTTATTCGACTTACACCTGCTAAGTAGCTATTGTACCTTTGGAATAATTGCTTTTGTCTGGCAACTGTGTGTATTTAATGCCATTACTCAGGTGCAGGCTTAGTGCAGAGAGGCTGAGGAGGCAACAGTATGGCCGTGTGGGCTCTGAATCATCTGTGTTGCAGAACGCGGTCTGGGGCTGTGACAAAGCAGCCCCTCCTCACTCCCCTGCCCAAACCCCTGTATTGGTGATGGGTCCATCCCTGGAATTAGCAGTACTCCTATTGCATATTCCACACTGATTTTGTGTCTGTTCCTAAAGCGGTATAGAGCTTTCTGTACCTCGTTCCAGGGAGGCCTACTGACATCATGAGGAGCAGCTTTTGAATAGGGATTTTCAGTATTTTCAGCAAGATGAAATACTGCATTATGTATCTGACAGCCTGTGAGTAACACAGCAAAATGGTCATTTGCTGACAATAATATTTATGTATCACACATATTGCATTGCCTTTCATAGTTGAAATACAAGTAAACACTTACTTAGAAATTCAGTTGGGTTGAAACATTAGCTTTTGTGGAAAAGTGGAATTCTTAGTTTTCTTAGAAATTAATTTTTATTTTAAATTTTTAAAAGAAATTATTTTACAGAAAGCTAAAGATGTTATCGGATTTTCCTTTAAAAGAACGGGAAGAGTGAGTTAAAATTTCTTACAAGGAAGTCCTTGGTATTAATTCACCTAGTTGTTAAATTCAGTACTAGTGATGTTCCAGAGTGACAGTTCTAAAGATAGTAACTGTGTGTTTGTATGTGTTCAGATCATGACTCCCTCTCTGTCTTAGATTAAGTCTAAGGAAGGTGAAAAGAGGCATCTTTCTATTTAGAGGGAAACAGAACAAGTCATCAGTAAGCTGTCATTCTGAGTATTAACTGTGTAAAGCTTCAAAGCTTTATATAGATTAGGTTTTTTAAAAGAGTTCAAAACCTCGTACAGTTGTTAATCATTACACAAGTTATAATAGTATTATGGCCTTTATGAAATAAATCCTATCTTGTTATTTGCTGAGACCAATACAGGGATGAGGTAGTGGTTTTCTATGATGCACTTCTCTGAAAACTTTCATATGAGATCAATATAAAAATGCCTGTCCAATTGCCTGTAGGGAGGCTCACGGAATCTGCAACCTACTGTAAAATGACTTCTGATTGCTTAAAATTATCTAGGTAGGAGTTATATTTATGCACTTTCCAAACTTCATTTCCTATTTCAAATAGTACTTTTAGAGGGGATTTAATTTTGTAATATGTGCATTTAGTTTTGCAGTTACATGAAAAGATACTGTGAAATTGCTGACATAAGATATTTAACAGGGACATCAGTATATAAAACTACAGTATATACATTTTGTGCATACTGTTAAATTTTTTGTAACGTGATGTCACTTAGAGATCACTGTTGTTCTAAACAAGGTTTTTTTTTGAAGAGAGTGAAGCTACTTTCTTTCAAGTGGGCATTCATGCAGAAGTGCTTTAAAGTTTCTGGACAGACTCATGGTGATGAGGCTTTGGCTACAGGAATCATTGCTTCAAACTTTTCTCATGTGTGAATTTCACTGTTTTGTAATATGTTTTCACACAACCAGCATGACTCTGCTGTGGTGCACGTGGGTGAGCTGATGGTACCAGATAGCTTTATCCACACACAGTACAAGGTAGGGTTTATGCGGAATAGGTAATAGTTGTCGAGTTCGGAATGAGAAGCTGTGCCATGAGCTGCGCAGGGAATGGCCTTGTTTCCATTTGGTTTGTGTGAGCGGATGCCAATGTGAGTTTCTTTCCTTTACCTAGATACCAGGGATTCTGAAACACTGACCACTTTTAAAGGTTACTCAACAGATTCAAATGTTAGTAACAATATAAATGGAAGTGTCCAAGCTTGTTTCTTTAGGGAAGGAGGCTGGAGAGGATACCTGCTACTGGTTTATAAGGATTCCTCATGAGTTGTGGATGAAGCCTGAGAAGTCCAAAAGAATGTTAATTATTCTTGTTGCTTTTACTTTGTGTTTCTTTTGCTTATGTTTCTGTGATATTTCTATGCAAGCGTAGACTTAAAAAGTAAAACAGGTGCTGTTGTGTACAGTCACCTGCAATATAATCCTTGCCCTAAGTGCAAACTGAAATGACAGCAAGCTAATTTTTCTCTTTTAACAGTGGAAAGAGTGGAAAGAGAAAACCTTTCAGACTATTGTGTTCTTGGTCAACGTCCCATGCACTTACCAAATATCAACCAGCTGGCAACTTTGGGAAAAACTAATGAACAGTCTCCTCATGGCCAAATTCACCACAGTACTCCAATCCGAAACCAAGTGCCAACGATGCAAACAATGATAAACCCTGGGCTCCTGTCTCCTCAGCTCAGTCCACAACTGGTGAGGCAGCAGATAGCGATGGCCCATCTGATAAACCAGCAGATTGCTGTCAGCCGACTGTTGGCTCACCAGCACCCACAGGCTATCAACCAGCAGTTCTTGAATCATCCACCCATCCCTAGAGCTGTCAAACCAGAGCCATCAAATTCATCGGTGGAAGTCTCTCCAGATATTTACCAGCAAGTCAGAGATGAGCTGAAGAGAGCCAGTGTGTCTCAAGCTGTCTTTGCAAGAGTAGCATTCAACCGCACACAGGTATCAATTTCTATTCTATAACCAACAAGGGGCAAAGTTGTGGCTCTTGTGGGCCTGTATGGTTGTTGCAGATCAAGGCAGGAGGTGTGCCACAGAAACAGGTCAAACCACTCTCAGTCTTTTCCCCAGTCTCTTTGTCAGTTTTGAACAAGACTGTTTCTTCCTGGAACAGCTGTTTGTTTGCATTTGGCCACTCCTGCACCATTCCCTGAGCTTTGTTCTCTAGCAGTCGTTCTGCTTATGGGAGTTCTTCCCTGAGCTCCTCTCTGTGGTTATAAACTTCCACATTTGCTCCTGCCTGATTGCCAGGAAGAGGTAATAAGAGACTGAGAGTTAGAGGTGTTTTTGGGCTTCTTTCTGACACTTCCTCGATTCCTTCCTGTGGTGCAACTGATGCCACAACTAGTGCCGGAGGCTGCTCCCACAAGAAGTGTGTAAGGCAAGTGTGCTGGGAAAACTGTCTGCCTTTTGTAGCAGATTGTGTTTGCTTTCATACATCTGACACGGGTTTTCTCACTCACCTAGTGACATGCAGATGTTGAAATGATTGCATGATAGTATCAGCTTAAGCCTGGCACCTGGAGTACCCGGGGTGAACGGGGTGAACGTGTGCTCGGAAAGACAGGCCATTTACATTTATCCTGCTGTCGCTGGAGCAGGATACAACATGTGATCTCTAAATTGTGTTACTCTGGAGCAAGGCTTAAGAAATGGAAAGTGGCTTAATATTTAATATTGGTACAAATTCCTTTTGTGTAGCTGGAGTTGTTCTTTGAGGTAAGATTTACCAGCAAGAGAAGAAAAGAGGGAGCGTGTATCTCTTGGAGGTCTGTCCCTTGCCCCATACAGTGCCTTTGTCTGTTCTCCTAGATTAATGATTTTCTTTGGCATTGCCATTTTGGAAATGCCATGTTATGAGGGAACTAATTAAAGTATGGAGCACATTTTATTACTTCCCTTCTTCCATTAAATTCATAAGATGGCTGCACTCAGAAAAAAACACTTGAGTTCTGAGGTTAGCCTTAAGGATATCAAATGAAAACTACATAGGAATGTATGAGTATTTCCTCTTTAAAATGCTGCTTTTAATTTGGAAAAGCTTTTCATCCCTCTGGGATCATAACCCCCGTTGTATATAAAGCCTGGTATAATCAAGGTAGATGGTATTGACAGAATGACATATTCTGAACTGGAGCGAGAGGTCGGCAGTAACGTTGCTGGTGAGGGTTTTGTCACTGTCACCAAACATGAAGCTCTCCTTTAGCCAGACTGGGAGACCTGGGTTGATAATGCCTAAGTCTGCTATTAAATCAAAGGCTCATTCCCCAACAAGAAAGAAATTACCTGCTTCTTAGCCCTCCATCATAAGTAATATGATGTACTCTACAGTTCATGATACTGACTCCAGAACAGGCAAGTCTTACAGCATCCATAAAAGATTTGCTCATCTCACAACAGAGTTTTGTTAGTCAACAGGGCCCTAATATAGAACACCAGGGGTCTTACATACAGTGAGTGCATCATGTCCCCAGGAGCCATCACTGCAGCAAAAGAGCGTAGATACACGCTTATGTTTCCTTGTCCTCAGCTGTTAAACCGAACTCAAATCAAGCTCCCCCCACATCAGGGACTGTTCAGGGTATTAAGAAGAGGGCCTCAGACAGTCAGTGTTGTACTGCACAGTAGAAGGTGTGGGATATTCCCACACATCCATGATGCAGAAGCAAACGGTGTAAAAAGCACTTGGAGTAGAAATTCAAGTCTACTCTCACCTCCTTGCATCCCCCCTGCTGCCTCTGAGGTACAGAGAGGTGCGTGTTTCTCTCTGGAAAGGTTTCGGTTTGCTGCATTTCACAGAAGTGCCGGCATTGGAAACTGGAGGTCTGTTGTTTCTCGTGATGGTACCAAATAATACATGCTGTGTGCCAGCCAGCTAATAATGGTATTAATCACTGCATTATGGGCCACTGCTTAATCTTTCTTCATGGTAGCTCTGTGGTGCACATTAGCCTGTAATTAAGTATAGCTTCATGAAATATGTACTGTGAGGCTTGTTTAATAGATAAACTATTCTCTAATTTATTTTAAAGTCCAATGACCTACATACTCAATGCTGAAAAGCCCCTTCTTACTAACATTATTTCTCCCCTGAGACCTTCCATCTGAGCAAATCTGTTAAATGAAGTAGAGGAAGCTTTGATCCAAACTAGGCTAAATCCATCGGAACAAGTGGCTGACACTTGTACATATCCATGTGTGTGTGGGAGGGAGAACGTGAGGAGGGTCAGAAGAAGGAGAGATGAAATTGTATGGTTTGTGAAACATCCAGATCTTCCTCTTGAAGTTGGAAATACATAACTGAAGACAATATTTGCTCATACCTGTGGCCATGTTGTCTGCACACGTGCAAACAAAGTGCTTCAGGCTCTGTGACAAGTTCTGTGCATTTCCTGGAGCACAGTGCTCCCACTGAGGTGGAGACTTGAGCTTAGTACCTGCTGTATGCACAGGAGAGCTGCACAGGGTGTTTGGTGAGGAGCTGGCCCAGGCTGAGTTAGCCACGAAGAGGGTTTCTTTCAAACGGAAAGTTCCAAAGTGAATATTTTCCTATTCATTTGAAAACGGGAATGAGGAACCCTCAAAGTGTATATGCCTGATTTTTAGTAAAGATCTTGGGCTAACCTCTGCTTCTTCTTATATTTAGAGACTCATTGTCATAATTTTAATTCACACTATTTTGGAATCTAAATGCCTATTTGTTCAGCACATGGGATGGGTAGAAGCACACCCCCAGAGACAATATGATCATTGCAGGTGGTTTTAATAACACTTTTCAATAAGTAAGAAATTCCTACACAACCTTCAAAATATTTAAAATGGTGGTGCACACTACCAGGTTTGTCTAAGATGGTGTTGCCTACAGTCTGCTCAGCAGTGGTAAGAATGGTATCTATTGGAATGGCACCCTCTTGGGCTCTGCGTAGCCTTCCCTGCTCTTGGGGCCTGGAGAGAGCTTGCCATGGCTAAGGCAGTTAGCAGTATTATTGGGGCAGGAGGTTCAGTTTCTTGCTTGTGTAATTGCATTGTTTGTGCCCAAGTATTTTATGGCCAGGATCCTTGGCCTTGGCTCCCTCTTGCCTGTGACCTCTAAGTCAGAAGAATGTGTCGTTTACAGAAATAGTTTGTTGCTTCTGCTCATACTGCTGCTGTGAAGTAACAGCTCACTAATGGAAAGCTAGGCATCCTTATCTGGACCTTAAAAACTGCATTCAGGAGTGTGAGTGGGTTTGAATTGAAGGCAGACATCTTTATGAGGCCTGAGAGTTAGATAGTCATACCTGATACCTTTAAAATGGAAGGCATCTTTGTAAGGCACGTAGACATGAAGCCAAGCTGTAAGCTGAAGTTATTAAAACAGCCATTAGTGAGAGATTTGATTTCTGTAAGACTTTGGCACTTTTTGATTGCATAGAGCCATTCAGTCTTGAGAAAAAAACAAGGAAAATTCTGGTTAATACTGCAAATCTATAAGAGAAGTACAACTGTCAGGATCAGAGCAGGTGCACCTCACACTTGGAATTGCCCTCTGCACATTTTTAAAAGCAGTCAAAGCTTGTGAGTGAAGTGCCTGCGATATAGAAGAGTGTAGAGGGGTGAGGAGGTTTTAGTGCACAGAGGGACCTGATGTCTCTCATTGGTCTCAAGCAGTGCAGTGAAGTCAAAAGGTTGTCAGAACAGTGCAGTACTGTTCCAGTGCAGGCTGGAGTTCTCAAAAAATGCCTGTCTGGCTGAAGCATGAATCATCTTTACATCAGGCTAACTTCTAGGTGACCAGTGGCCTCTAACAGCGTGAGCACCCTCCATGTTGGCCAACGGAGATGCTCTGAAATGGGAGGCAGGACAAGGGGCCAGATGCTAAGGCTGTGGACTTCTTCTGGAGGAGAATACACACATGGAGTTTGGTCCATCCTCAGGGCAGAGTCCTTGTACCATCCTGCAGTATATTGTCTCCTAATACAGCATTCAAATTGCAACCAAAAGGTTGTAATAACCAGAACTTGCTTATTGCAGGTTGTAATGTTTTGATAAATTGTTAGGTGGTGTTGGTTACCGGAAAAAGTAGGACTAAGAGGACTATTTTAAAGGAAATGCATGAAAATGCTCTCTTGGATTTACCTTGCCCTTCTCTGGAAAGCTTTTCAGCAAATCTGGAGGAGCTGAAGTGATCCCACTCTTCAAAATACAAGCTGGGAAATAGGTAATTTGAATCCTGTTCTCCATAAAGAAAATGAACATATTATTCTTCTCTTTGTTTGCTCAGCATCCCTCTTTGTTGCAAGCTCATGGAGTTGCAGTCAGGACAGTTTATTGGGCTCTTTGTAAGAGTCCAGACAGTTTAAATCATTTGATCAGTGAACTGCTGCTCTCCTTGGGAGTGCCCAGTGGACTGCAAAGCCTATAGATTGAAGGAGTCTTTCAGTTTTTATCTTTTTTTTTTTTTGAGCATCTTTTTTTTTGCCAATGTTGTGACATAATAGCCAAAACTAGTAAAATGTTTGGGCGAGTGGCCAGTGCTTGTTTTACTGAACAGCCTCCGAAACTGGAAATATCCTTGAATCTGAGGCTTTTAAAAGCGAGTTGTTGTGGGGCCAGATACAAAGAGATCTGGGTAAAAACACCAGCGTGTTCAGGCTGCTTGTAACTTTATTCCCAAAGAGCGCTGCTCCCTCCTTCCTGCCCTGAGTAGCTCCATGTGGGAGCGTTGGCTTCCCAGCCTGCAGATGGGAAAGCAGCACACACCCAGCTCAGCTCCTGCCTGGTTAGCTGGTGCCACCACATCTCTTTGGATTAAAGGAATAACAGCCTGAGGAGGAGGAAACTCCACCAGCTTCAGATGTAGTGAAGTTTATGATGAAATAAGCTGCAGTGATTCTCCTTGTTCAAGGGATTTGGTCACACCTTGGCTGCAGGAGTGTTTGAGGCATAGGGGAACACAGGACTGATACGGGGTGGTGCCCTAACTTCTGGTGCAACTGCAGGCAAGTCCAAGGTTCTGCAAGGAGGAAGAGGGAAATAACATTTCTGTGGCATACAAAGGTGTAACTGGTCACCTATAGAGGGTTTGGGGGCTCTGACAGCAGGAGTGTGGTTGCTAGGGTAGTATGGCTATGGGTTGTGACTCCTCATTTTAATTCTGCTTTCTTTGGCAAAATTCCCCCAAATGGAAGTGGGTTCAGAAAAGAGTCCTCTACATGGCATTAAGGTCAGAAATATGGTTTGTTGAAATAACTGACTTTTCCACCTCTATTTGCTTATGAGCCAAATCCTGGACAGAATTCCTTTTGCAAATAATTTTCCCTGTAACTCACATGAGAGGAACACAAGCAGCTTTAATTCTCTGCCTGGTATCTAGTGAGACAGTCATGCTGCATTCATTGCTATGGTGTCTGCCCCATTGTGCACAGACTTTCAATTAGCAAGGCTTCTGGTTTGGGTTTTCGGGGGGATTTTTTGTTGGTTTTTACCCTCATAGAAAACTCTCTCTTATAGCATGAAACCCTTTCATGCTGCCTGCTTGTTTTATTCTTGGGTGTAATGTGGCACAAGCAGTGTTCTGTTGTACTCACAGGAAAGAAGGCAGTCTGTAAGGGAAGTGCTTAATTTAATAAATTGCAGATTTTTGGTACATGGGATATTTGTTCCAACAGTGGGTTTTGCACTGCCCAAAATTTCAGTTTCAATTAACTTAATTGTATTCAATAGGCTGAATGAAAAGATCTTAAGTAGCATGTGAGTCAGGCTTTCAGAATGTGGGCTTGTAGGAGGTGGCTGCTGCCTGCTCAGCTGATGCACAGGAGTCCTGAGCCTTGGAAGCAAAGGCACGGATCTGTGGTGTGCACAAGCTGTGTGTCTTTGCTCATTTTCCAGCATATTTCGGGATAAAGGTCTGACATGCATGTCATATAAATGGTGGCACTTTGTGGCTGCAGGTGGTCGGTCTTTCTCTGCCTCCTTTTCCGCATGCATCCACATTCAGATCCACATGCACATCCTGTCTTCCCTCATAAAAACAGATACCATAATAAAAAAGAGGCTTTATTAAACTAATGCAATAAAGCCGTTTTCTTTGAGGATTTAAACACTTAGTTTTAATAATAAAAATCAAATTGTCATTGTTGCACCCTGTATAAGTTTTATTCAAATCAGCCTCTAAATGCTTTGTGCCTAAGCAGCTCTCTCCTGAGATGTATGTATTTTAGCACTAGCTAAATGAGTTTAAGAACAAGGCTCATACTCTGGCTGAATCTGGAGATCAGAAGATTTCTTCTAAATGAAGGACTGATGTGGTGTGTACACTGAAGGGTACTGGGAGATTGGTGGTCTCCCATTCACTGAGAGCCACTCAGAGTCCTTCAAGTTCTGAAGTTTGTAAAACCGATACAAATGTAGCACCACACATTTTGACCATTGAGAGAGATGAGCTGGTCAGGGAACAAGGTACAAAACCACTTTTGCCTGATGGAAACTGTGACAGAATGGAGATGAAGGTGCTTGGTTTGGCTAACCACTCAAAATTTTCCACTGATTATCTAAAGCAATTTTGCTCAGCAAAATTGGACTGGACACATTGCCAGGATAAGCATTTCTGATAGACTTCCAGCACTTCTGCTTCATATCCTAGCTGGAATTAGGAAGAGATGCAAGGGATTGAAAACAAAGTGGTGAGCATTTGAAAATGAGCTTGAGTCCCAAGAAGCCTACAGGTACTTCACGTAGAGGTTCTTGGTGAGCGTTGTATACTTAGAGGCAAAGAGAAGTGTTTCAGAATTGCTGAATGTATCTTGTTCAGCCCCATAGACAATACTGAAGGTGAGACCTGGAGTAAAAGCAGAGAGCCAGAGAGATGTCATGGTAAAATCCTGCCTTGATGTGAGAAAAACAGTGGGCAGAAATGCTTTATTCCTTGAAGGGTTGTGAGAAGTCAGTGCTTCTGCTGCAGAGCTCCTGGACTGACCTGCTGCCTCCAGCATGCACTAGCAAGTAGCAGACAACTGTAAATATAGATGGTCATTTTGGCCAGGCAAAATCAAGTTTGTTGTTGTATTCTCAAGGTACAATTACGGTGTAGTTCAGTAGAAACACATAGCTAACCAGGGGCTCCCGGAATGCTGCCTTCCGTGCTGGAAATAGGCCTTGTGTGCTGAGAGGGGACAGGTCGACATCATTGACCGTTAAGATCCAGATATTGAAACTTAATAAAAGTCTACATTTTCTCATCCTGCTCAGGGTCGCATCTATCCCAGATGGAAAGCAGAATAGCTTTTCTATTGAGACTTGTCAGTACAAGTGCAGGGCTTAAAGGTACTTGGAACTTTAAGCACTGCAGAAGCAATATTTTTCTAGTATTTCAGCATTTTCTCTGTTGCTTTTGGCCATAGCTGAAGTATGGAGAGGCACAAATAGACTGAAAGTCTGAAAAAGTGTTTATGCTTTTTCAGTCCTTCATATATATAATTTCCTTATACAGAACATATAAACTGAGGTTTAGCACATTAGTTGGGTTTATTTAAATTTTTGCCTTGGCCAGTGTTTTGATTGTCCAAAGCCTGTTCTGAACCTCTTTAACATTAGTGCCTGGTTTTGTAGTCAAATGGCTTAGTTCTGTAAGAGGGAGAGCATGACTTCTATCCAAGTCATTGAACCTGCTGTGTGTGAGGCCCTGTCTGGTGCTTGGGGGTCTCCTGCTGCCTGATGGCCCTCATCCTCCTCTGTCCCCAGCACAGGAGTGTCTGGGCTACACTCCAGCAGCACTGCCTCGCCCCCATGCAGATTGCTTTTCAAAGGTTCCAGTTGCAAAGCTGTCCTGCCTTTGGTCACTGGCAGTGCAGTCTGCTGTCCCACTGAGATGTCATTGACACCCTTTCCAGGCCTGAGCAGCAGCCCTTTGGGAAGAGGGCAGAGAGGCCTTGCTCGCCTTCTGTGGGCTTTGGTCAAGCCTTTGTTTGCCTTGAAGGCTGGTCAGTTGGAATAACACCCACTCTACATTGTACTGCGTCATCTCTCGGAAGCTGCTTAAAAATGATTAATTGCCAGTGAGGTTTGGGTTGTTTGTCCTGGAAATCCTGTAGTTAATAAAAGTAAAAGAAGTTCACAAATGGGGTTTCATAGAATAAATGCAAAGCAAACCCCTGTGGACAGTGACTTTGCTGGCCTGAAGGGACTGCATTTCAGCTAGTTTGAAAAAACATGGCCAAAATTACTTCTACCTTAAATAGATTCAGTGACTTTTTTGTTTTGATTGGACATGTGCTTCTTTCTCTACCACAGGTATTATTTTCTTAAAGTCAGTTATGGATCCAGTGTGTAATTTTAAAAATAGTGCAAGTTCCAAGGGTAAACCAGGCTGTGCAGAGCCCTTGTCTCAGGATGATCACACACCTCGTTTTCAAGCACAGCCTGTGTGAACATTAAACTTCATCAGTTGCCTCTTCAGCAGCCGGTTTAAAAATGATGCAGAGGAGTGGAAAAGCAAAGATATTATCAGGCTACATGTCCTAAAATGTATCCTGGGAGCTGTGTTCTATGTAGAAGATCTGTTTGGCTATTTAAAGTCATACTGAGACTTTCTAGTCCCTGCAGATGATCTTTTAGGTTTGC
Source organism: Falcunculus frontatus (assembly GCA_013398115.1). NCBI lineage: Eukaryota > Metazoa > Chordata > Aves > Passeriformes > Falcunculus > Falcunculus frontatus. Next base: position 335,283 of record VZRV01008901.1, on the reverse strand, counting down.
AGAGTTGGTTACTCTGCAAACTGCCAATTTTTTATGTTTTTATTTTTTATTTTTTAATATGTGAGATGTAAGTAAGTCAGAACGAGCTAATTGAGCCAATGGAATTTTATAAGAAATGCATGAATGCTGTGGATTTCCCTCCCTCACCCCCTCCAGCGGAAACATAATTTGCAGAAATGAAAACAGTCTCTGGCTGGCTTTAGGGTTTTCTCAAAAATAGAAACAGTAGGGTTTGTCTGGCTGGGCCAGTTTCCTCACCACACACCTGGTGTATATCACTTTAAAAAATACATTATGCTTCATTAAATTACAATTAAATGAAATCATGATCATTTGTTTTTCTGGAAGGAAGATGTTTTGCATATTGAAAGCCTAATTTGTTGCAGGTGACAAAAAGGCTGAACAGATTATTTAATATCACTTTATTTTTTATAATGTTGCTCACTGGTTAGTTTGCATATACTTCAGTAGCTCAGAATTATATTATTGTAAACGTTATTGCTCTCAAGACACTTTATTTTATTGTCCTCCCCTATCACTCAGCTATCTGCTGCTGCTGTTTACTGGCATTGTTGTTTATCTTCACTTGCAGGAGGACACGAGATTTTTCCCTCATGAGTCAGTTTTCTTATTAGCTCTCCTGCTGTTTACATGGTTCCTAAGCTGCCAAAGCACTTAGAGGAGCTGCAGAAAAACCCTCCTGGCAGCCAGGTTTCCTACCCACGTGCCTGGAGCGGGGCAGGGGGAGCAGGGCTCGCCCCTGCCGGGGGCTGCTGTGTCGCGGTGCTGGGGGAAGCAGCGAGTCCCCCCCTGGAGCAGGTGCCTGCCTTAGGAGGTGAGGCTCCCAGCCTGCTGATGGAACTGTAGTGCTGCAAAATACTGCTGCATCCCTGCAGCAGGTCAGGATGAGACCCTCATGGAAGCAAGAGCGCAGGCACCAAGTCTGCCCCATGAGAAGATGTTTCTGGTGATAGATCAGAGCCTTCGAACACAAGGGTTGGTATCTCTGGCAGTGAGATACCTCTTAGTGCCTGAGACACCTCTTAGTGCCACGAACAAGCCACTTGTACCTGTGAGCCTCTGATTTGCATACAGAGTCAATGACTGCACGGAAAAGTAATTGCTGGCATGCTTTCACATATGTTTCTGCTCTCCATTTTTGAAATTGGACCATAAATTCAGTGAGGCTAAAATGGGAGGGAGAAAAAAACTGTCTTAGAGTCAGCTCCAGTAGCTTTCAGGTCCCTTTCTTTTATACTAAACTCACTAATTTTTGAAGTTGAGCTTTTCTTTTAAAAAGAAGTTTTATATATATATCCTTCCAAAGACACAGGGAATTAGGAATTTAGAGAATTGATGGAACCAATATTTCATTTATTTACTTCATTTGAAGAATTTTTCACTGACTTTAGGGGAAAATTTAATAAGGACTTGCATTGATCTTGGAATCATGGGGGTTGTGGCTTCAAGCTCCTGTAAATCCTTTTTTTCGTTAATCTCCCTCAGCCTATGAGCCTGTCAAACTTTGGAAAGCTTTTCAAAATGTCCTTAGCTTCTCTGAGGGATGGCAAACTCTGAAGAAGAAGCCAAGTATGTGCATGCAGTTGTGTTGAGGTCACACGAAATACCAGAGGACAGCCCAGCACTGCAACTTCTTCAAACTTTTTCCCAGTGCAACCTTTTTCACCAGCCAGCTTCTCTCTCTCATGCCACTTCTGAGTGGCCACTTCCTCACCATGGTTCCATTCCCAGCTCCAGTCCTTCTGTTGCCCACACTGATAACTGCAGAAAAATGTAATTGGGAGTGTCTTAGCTTGATTATGTAGATGAGGAGCTGAAAATATGGAGCCTACCTTCAGGTTGTGTGTGGAGCCTGCTTTGAGCACTTGTGGGGTAAACTCTGCTGAAGCAGAGGTTTCACGTGTGTATTTTAGTGTAGGTGTTTAATAGCAGATAAATGCAGGTACAGGTACGTCGTTTGCTGGTCAGTTGGTTTTGTCAGGAAGACCGATAAAGAAGATTAATATATACTAAAAATGTTGTCATTTGGTTAATTGGCCGACTGTAGTGACAGGGCTTTTAGCAAGGCTTTCTGAAGGAGAGTCTGATATGAAAGAAAATAAATGAGGACTAAATATTATGGGGCTTGGAGTATGTGGTTGCTTTCTAGTAACATTTTTCTGACAAGAAAGGAATAAGCCTTGCATGTCCTTGGGAAGCAGCTTGCCTGGGTCCTGGCTGTGAAGTGACTGCAAAACACTGGTGTCAACAGCCACAGCGGGGCCATGTCGGGGCCAGCGGGGTCCCTGTGCACGCTCCTGCTGAACCTCTCCTCTCCCAGAGCAGCCAAGGTGAGCCCTCCCAGCTCAGACTGGGAATTCACACGGCTTCTGTGGCCGGCATTCCTGGGAGCAGCGGTGCACACAGCCTCTGGGTTGTGACAGGAGGGAAGCAGCAACGGTGTCAGATGGCTCAGGGAAGCATATTGGCAGAATAGCCTTTTGAAATAATGAGCACATGGAATCGCGTGTTAACGCAAAATATCATTTTGATATCATAATGTTATGTTATGTTAAGATATAAATAGTCTCAATGGGCAGAAATGCTCCCTCTCTGCTTCCTTGCACACCAGTGCATTAAAACAGGTATAGTTCAGGAATTTGCTGTTCCTGCTATTTGGAATAAAGTCCCAGTTTGTGAAGTGTTGGATATGAGGGGGGAAGCTGGTGGCACACGCTGCGTCCTTGATAGTTTCTGTAGGCCCTAATCCAGACTTGTGTGCTATGCCTTCAACTTTTAGATAATCCATGGAACTATTGAGTGTGAGTGCGTACACTTATTCATAAATATAATCCCATCATTAGATTTAAGGCTCTTTTAGTGACATTTTCATCTCTCCAATTCTTTTTTTTTCCTCTTTATTTTTTGCAAATGCTGTGTAATGGCTTTTGTAGAAACTAGATTAATATGGTGTTCATTCACGGTTTCAATGTGAAGCCTGTGGTGCTTTCAAATGAGGCATGAAAGAATGGGTTAAATCCCCCAAGCTAGATTCTCAGGTTTTATTATTGCTTCATTTTTCTCCTTTCAGAAATGACTGTCCAAACTGAAATGAGCGGACTGTAACATCAAAACCCAGCAAACATTTTTCTTTATAAACCTCCTGCACTGTTTAAATGTCGAAACTAAATTTACCAACCTTGGCAGATTTGTCAAAGATGAACAGGATTGCCAAGTGTTCCCAGCTTCAAGTAAAAAGAGAAAGAGAGAGAGAGATATAACAGCTCCTAAAATATTTGCAGCAAGCACCTGGTGATAACTGTAATTTCTTCTAACCAGTGCACCTACCTTCCTATCCAGCATCTCCATACTCAGAAGCTTATTACTGTGCCAGAATAGGACAGTCCCAAAATAAACCCCAGCCCCCAGAAGACAAACACTTTCCTACAAAATATCCCCTCAGGGAGAGCCCATGAGATTCTGATGTAGATTCTCAGTATTGCAACCCAGCTGGTTACACTAAACAAATTTTTAAAAACCAAAGAAACCCATCAACACATGACTGGCTTTTATTTTTTTTTTTTTTTTTTTTTAAACCAGGGTTTGTTGTCAGAGATCCTGCGTAAAGAAGAAGACCCTAGGACAGCTTCCCAGTCCCTCCTGGTAAACTTAAGGGCAATGCAGAATTTCCTTAACTTGCCTGACTCAGAGCGGGATCGTATCTATCAGGATGAGAGAGAGAGAAGTATGAACCCAAACGTGAGCATGGTGTCTTCAGCTGCCAGCAGCCCAAGCTCCTCCAGAACACCCCAGGTAAGATGCAATCCCTTGTTACCTGTTTGTTGCATGGATTATTCCAGGGAAGGAGTTTCTTTCCACCCTTCTCCTGTCTGTTGCTCCCCTTGCTGAGATGAGTTGTGAAAAATCTTTTGTAAGGTTTTTGTAAGGAGTGGCTGTTAAGAGACATTTAGTGGATTTCAGTAAGACACTGTGATGATTGTTCTAGCTCTAATCAATGCCATAAATGCAAAACAGTATGTAACATTTGTGCCTGAAAGAGTACACGTGGGCATTACATACAGGCTGTTGATATATGTCCATTAAATGGCTATTAGAGAGTATATTACAGAAAGACAGTGCATGTAGCTTTTTGCCTGTGTCCGTTACCTTCTTCAGAACACAGAGGAAATTTCTGGGCTTCTGGTTCATATGTGTTGCAATAAAAAGGGTCTAGTGAACAGAGGTCGATAGTGTATTAATTAGAAAACACTGTGCTCCATATTCTGCACAGGAAATCACAGTCCTTGAGTTAGAGGTTTTTACGAGTAAATGTTTGAGGTACAGAAAGTGGAGATGGACAGGGTGCTGGGAAGGAAGATACTGCTTTAGAGCTCCCAAGCAGCTGTTATCTCATTGACTTAACTGCAAGTGTTTATTAATGTGCTGCTGCCACCCACTCTTCCTGGGGTAGGTTGTTCCTTTGCACTGAGGAGCATCCACATACTACACTGTAATAGTCATCCCCTCTTTTACCAGGCTGATGCAGTCCCAGATGTTTACTCTGGAAAGTGAGGGTGCTTGCACGGGGCTGATGATGAACTCCTGTCATGAGATTTGCCTGACTTGAGTCTGAACTTTCTAACAATGCAGACATGATGGGTCAGTTCTAGCACTTTTCTGATCTTTAGGAAATGGGCCCGTGTAACCCTTCGAATAATATCAGTGAGCACTTCTCATTGAATTCTGTAGTCACAGCTGCTAAAAGTAAGTAAGCAAGCAAGCAAGCAAGCAAGCACTGCTGGGGAGAGTGAAGTTTTACGTTCAAACTGACCATCCTTAGGGAAGGTGTGTTGATTTTGTAGAAACTGTTGAGGTTGTTCAGTTTAACCCAGACATGTAGATGCACTTCACTGCAATAAATGGTGTAAAGAACTGTTTTCACTGAAAACAAGCTTATCCTGCCAACCCAAATTTGACACTGAATTTTCATTACATGGGAAACTCATTGTATGCTCCTTACCTTTTTTAGTTACCTTCAAGTGAAAATAAAAATCTATAGGGATTTTAATAGTGGGTACACTATTTTACTGTTTAAATAGTGTACCCACTTTCTGCATTGGTATTGATTCATTAAAGAACTAGCTTACTCCTGCTTATATTATTGCAATACATTTTGCACTAGAATCAAGCACTGAAAGGAAATTGAGAGTTTAAATGCAATCCAGTGAAAATAAAAATTGGATCTCTTGACCCATTTCATTCCCATGTTGAAATATGCCATTTTCCCATGCTGTAGCCACAGCTAGAACGTAATTTAAAATAATGGAAATTTTGCCTGCCTTTGTAAGAGCTAAATGTTGCTAGAAAACCATACTCTAGAAGTGTAAACCAGCCCATACTTGCCTTATTTCAGCTTAAAGAATCCAATACAGTATTGTGGGGTTTTCGATCAGCAAAAGCAGCACACAAAGGTTTGTGTACCCAATGCTCGCCTTGTGCCCGCTGGATAACATTTCCCCAGCCCTCAGAGGGCCAGCACCAGTCAGCACAGGTGCTGTTTTGACAACTTGGACACCTCTGCAAATGAGGCTCTTCCCAGCTCCCGGGCAGGCAGCACGGCTACTGCGCTTCCCCATATGCCTGGTATTAGTTCTGACGAGACAAATGCCGTCCTCGCAGGCAGCGCGGCGATTCCCGGCGGCGTCAGCTCCCCACGCAGCTCTCTTACCTACCCTGGAGCGAGGTGCTTTGGGGCAGCAGTGGTAGGAGCTGTACCAGCCTTGCAGGAACTGTGTTAGTGTGCCAGAGAAGGTGATGGAATGGCAATTGGAAACATGGTTTCCATAGATACCGATATCCTGCGGCGATGCTTTTGGGATTGAGTGTGCTGGGTAGCAGAGGAATGGCAGATACCTGTGGAAATGCTCGTGCTGGGGCTGTCATGCAGGCAGGTATGAGGGCATGCAGAGTAACCCAGCTCAACTCTCCCTGACTCTGAGCCAGCCCCAAGCCACCCTTTTGTGATACCCCTGGCTCAGGACCTGCCTCAAGATGAGAATGGCAGATTGATCCAGAAAATGGGGTACAATTGCTGTGGGGAAGATGCTCTGAGCTGTTGGGGGTTGTTGTGTGCACACAGAACCCCAGCAGTAAGGGGCTGGGTTGCTGTACTCTGGCACTGTGGTTGCAAACCCTTTTTTTCCCCCCACTGTTTGCAGCAAGATGTTTCAATAGTGGCGAACTCCTTCTTAGTATCAAGACCAGTTTTGAATCTAGGCCTTTAACATGAAATACTTTATTTTAGTGACTGCAATACTTTTGGTTGGAACTTGCCCTTCCTATTTCGGTGATTAAATAAAAAATGGTGCAGCTTTCAGAGTATGCAGGGCAGGCCTTTTTTTGACATGTGGCTGTGGACCTAGAAGTGTGGGAGACCATGCAGGATGGAGTTATACTTTAAATCTTTCTTTTACATGCTAATTTTGTTCTTCTCAGGATCTCAGACATCCAAAACAGCCTTTGAGGCCATGGTGACCTCGGCTGCTGTGCTAGCCAAAGGCTCCAGTGCCTGGGAAGACTTTTTTATTCCTGACAAATCTCCATTAAATCAGTCCTGACAGACTTGGACAGTCCTTTTCCTTTCCATGAACTCTTTGTTGTTTTCTTACATTTCCCACAATTGCCCTAACTCTCATCTATCTGTAAACATTGAATTTCAGAGCGGGGTGTCGCTGTCGGTCCCTGTGTTGGACTGTACCCAGCTCATGGCCTGTGGATGGCAGTGGTTTAGCCCTGGCCTCCCAGGGCATGGTGGCCATGCTCTGCCCCAGCTGCTGTCCAGCTGCCTCTGCCTGCACACGGGGCTGGCCTTGGGGAGCAGGAAAACCTTACACCCTTTCTGCGTGTGTCCTGCCTATGACAGGCAAGGAACAAGCCCAGAGCAGTGCCTGCTGAGCCGGGAAGGGGAGAAGATACAGGTTTGTTAAAGCTTTATCTGGAAGGGGTAGGGAAGAGGATTAGTCCAGAGTGTTGTCTTGATTGGATTTTGGCTCCATTATTAATGGGGCCTTGGTACAAAAGAGATGTTAAGAAGAGGAAGATTTGGAAGATGAAGAAACAGAACAAGTTCAGAAGGTTTGGTTTTGCCTAGTTAACCTTCCTATTAACAAACAAACATTTGGACATGTCTGCCTAGTTAAAAACTAACGTTAGATGTACTCTAGCAGACTTCAACTCTGACACAAAAACGTGATCCATCTGAAAAGGTTCATAATTGGACCAAATATAAGTGTCACTGGGGTGCATGGGTGGTTTGGATCTATTGAGAAGTGTGAGCTTTCCATTTTAGGTTGTGTTCTTTCCTAAGAGCTTTACGTCTCAAGACAGAACAAAGATTTTGTATCAGTAACACACATTCCCTTAAAAGCTGTAAGGTGTGCAGTGATCAGCCCTGGTATCTCTCCTCTTTGAGCTCAGGAAAGTAAATGAGATCTGTCTCCAAGGGGCAGCTGGTGCTGAGAGCACTCAGAGAGCATCACACCACCCTCACTCCCTCACCAGCCAGTGCATTCTGGGGACCGCCAGTCCAAGGGGCTTTAAAATCAACATCTTGTAGCAGTCTTCTGAACTGTATTGATAGAAGCCTTGTAGGGGTAGTCCAGCCCAGGGAAAGTACTGGCAGCGTCCGTTATTGTCCTTCATTTGTCACAGAAGCTGATGGGAAATCATTCAATTAAAAGGAGTGCAGTGGAATACACAAAATCTCAGTATGAGTTTAGGAGAATGAGGGCAGCACATCAAAGGCATGCCAAAGCCCAGCTTTATGAAATGATTTTTTTTTTTCATTTCCACTGATTTCCTAGGTGAAATTAGGTGACTGTCTGGCTAGCATAATGATGATAAGGCTGGGAAACCATACATACTCAAGTGACATACGTATAGTTTTAATAAAGGATGAGGGAGACTTGAGAGAGTACATTAAATTGAGTAATTTATTATTTAGAGACCTCTACCCATTTACTCATTTTTTCTGGGAGAATTGGCTCTTCCTCCAAGGTGTAGGCCACTTTTAGAGAGGGGGGAGAAGGTAGAGCCTGGTGGCTGTGCCGCAGTAGCTGGCTGGCAAAGCCAATGTCAACGCCTGCCTGCAGCCCAGTGCCCCAGCTACCTATCCTGTTGTTGAGCTGCTCAATAAACATGCTGGGAGAGGGGGAGAGTTGACAGGGCCTTGCATGTCCTATAGGAATGCACTGCAATTATTTCCAATCACAATTAACCTGATTAGAATAATGGACAGGAAGTGTCCCTCTGTAGCTAATGCAGTTTGGCATCAGCTGACTGAAATCCTTTGATAATTTCTGCACAGATGGCTGGGCTGAAAGCAGCACTTTTTTAATTATTATTTTCATGGTCTCTTGGTAGGCCAAAACCTCGACACCAACAACAGACCTCCCCATTAAGGCGGACAGCGCCAACGTCAACATCACAGCTGCCATTTATGATGAGATCCAACAGGAGATGAAAAGGGCCAAGGTATCTCAAGCTCTGTTTGCCAAAGTGGCTGCCAATAAAAGTCAGGTGAGTGGTATAGAGGATTTCATTGTTGTGGGGCTTTCTGGGGTTTTGTTTTTAAAGCAAACTCTGGGGTTGGGACTAAATCCATCTCTTCCTCCCACCAATAAAATTACATCTGTTCCTACGATAATAATAATTTTCATCTCTGGGGAACCTGTCGTGTTTGGCTTTTGCCTGCTTAAGTGGTTTCCTTTTCCCTTTTAAAAGAGGCTGAGGAAAGGGTCAGTTCACAGCCAAGCTTTTTCTCCCCTTTTGTACAAACACGTATGTCTTTTCCCACTTGTGGTATATAACTTACACTTCTGCTCGTAGGACAAGGAACTTTCAAAATGGTGGTATCCTGCTCATTCAGCAGGTAATGAAATTGCTTTCTCAAGTGGTTAACTGAGGGAAGGCAATGGGAAATGGCGTATTAGGCAGGTGTTTCCTTTTTAGCATGTTGTATGTGCTGCATACGGTATTGCCATGTGAATAATTCACATTGGATCCAATCATTTTTAGAAAAAGGCATGAGAAGGCACTGCAGTGAGTTCTCCTGAATTCATTTCTACCTTGGGTGTAAAAAATACATGTGGGCAAACCTAGGCTGGGGTGAAATTCCTGAAGAGAATCCATTAATTTAAAAATTTCATCCAACTCTTTAAAAAAATATAATGCACCAGAAGGGATTTTGTGGAAAGGAGGACAGACAGATTTCTTTGAAGGGCAGCAAGTGGATTGGAGATTGTTGGAAGGAATTGTTTACTCAGTGAAAAGAGCTGCTTCTGATCCTGGATGAAATTATTCAGTTGTGCTAGGAGAGGGCATCAATATGCACACAAAAATGCACAAATGTGCATGTGACAGTGAGGGAGTGGGATAGAAGTATCTAGGTGCATGCACTCTGAAAAACACACACTTTCCTCTGTGCAGGGAAACAACATTATAGTCATTAAAGTAGATGTAAACTAAGCGGTTGAAAGGTGTATAAACAAAGCATCAAAGGCTATCAGAGCACATGGGAAAGCCTTGTCCTTTTTACAGGTATTTGTGCCCTGACACGTGGAGATCTGATTAATTTTTCCTTCTTCATGTAATCATTAATTTTCTTTGCCTTTTGCTTTCTCTTGTCAGGGTACAGGGGTTACGGTCCCTCTACCCCCCAAACCAAATCCCAGGCTCAGTATGAAATACATAAAAGGAAAATACCATGGAACCCTCTTAAACTGTTAAATGCATAAAAATCTCATGTACCACATGGCAAAATATAATGAGAACTGGAGCTGTTAAACGAATAAAGCTGTTAAAAGCATAATGCCACTTGGCACAACTACTGTGCATTTAACGGTTTTCCACTGTGTAATAAATGACATATGTGGTAAACGTGCAGTAAATATAAAAACTGCACAATTGATTTTGCAAATGTGCCCCTTATTCTTTGCTCCATGCAGATATCAAAGTTCCACCCAGAATCCGGACTGGACAGCTTTTAATAAGGAGTGTTTAACACAGACCGAATGCCAGCCTCTCTGAGGTTTGGCTTAAAATTGCCTGCAAGCTTCCTGTCATTATACCCAGAGGCTTCTTGAAATAGAGAGGGACTGAACCACCCAACAATAATTTGGGTGGCTCACCAGCTTTGGTCTGTGCCAGCTTGAGTGCACTTCTCTGGCAACATTGTACACCAGCGCCAAAACAAAAATAAGATCTGTAGTCTTTCACGTGGAAAAAAAAGCAGGGCAGATTTTGAACACCAGATGCAAAAGGTTAAGAACAGGATCCACAAATGTTATTGTTTAAAGCAAAGTTACTGCACATAAAGGTTTTGTTTCTTCAGCAGCAGCGAATAAAGAAGTGTTTCTGAGGCTGATGTTTCTTTTGTTTCGCAGCCTTGCCAAAGCACTACTGGCTCCCTGGGATGGCCCAGCATTCGCCATGCTGAGATGTCATAGCGCTCTGCTGGAGCATGAAAGTGGTTTATGGGGGCACTGGAAGGCAGGGACAGAGAAGCCACAGCCAAGAACCACAGTGGTACGGGGCCTCCCCCTGCCTCAAAGCCCACCTGTGTGCCTGCCCCTCGCCTGGCTTGGTGTGCCTGTGGTGTCCCGCCACTGGCTGGGGAGCTCTGTGGCCCAGAGGAGTGCCAAAAGCAAGGACGCAGCTGCTTGCATAGGGGACAGCCACAGTGTCGTGGTCAGCGTGTTGCCCTAGGTCTAGCTTGTGTGAAAACCAGCAGTTGGGTGTTCCCAGTGCTTTGCAGAGGCCAGCTGTGCCAGTTGTGGGCATTTCTGGTGAAAATGCTGCTGATTTCAGCAGCTGAGTTACATGGTGGGAAGCACTCATTGAAAACTGCCCGTGTTTGCAGAAGAGAGAGTTTGAAAGGGGGAAAAAAGAACTAGTCTGAGGCTTTGCTTCGACTCTCCGCCAAGGTTCGTTCACTTGCTATTCTCCACAGGCCTGGCTTGTGCTGCGTTGGCTTCCTCTATTATTCCCTCACCCCAGACTACTGAGAGGCTTCCAGTTTGCTAACAAGGCATGTGTTATGTTGGGCGCTGCTGTTCTGTCAACAGCAATCCACGGTGCTGTGAGATCTTCACAGTTTTAGCAGGCGGTGAATCTCCGACAGGGATGTTTTGACATTTTATACACAGGGCTGTATGTCATGTACCCGAGAGAACATCCAGAGGCAACGGAGGCTTCATTTCCTCCCCTGTCTCCATACAGGAAGAGTGGTACCCACTGAGAACAGTTATTGCAAGTGGCATCATCTGCTGGTGGAGTTAATTGACCTCTAATTTAACAAGTAACCATCTTCATTCTTAAGTCATGGCAGAGTCTCAGCAACTGAAGAGAAGGGCAATTTCTAGAAACTGAGGTTGCAAATCACAGAGCTCACAAGTCAACATAAATGCAAGTTTCAGGGCCTCATGGAGGTACCAAGGTAGTATGGTGAGAATTCTTTAAGGGAATCCACCTTCATAAAGATTCTAACCATTTAATTTGGACATTGACTTATTCATCACGTATCTACCTTAATATGCATTTTATTCCTTGAAACTTATATCTGGGTATGTTTAGCCTTTGTGAAGTGCTGTGCATCCCTTTGTATTTTTGAAGCCATCAGGAGCTGAGAGCTCACTGCCCTCACAATACAGCCTCCAAACCTGCCCTCCTGTTTTAGTTGCCAGCTGATAGTGATGTACCCGGTGGACAGCAGGATTGTCTGTGGATGCTGCCTGCTAGTGCCCTTTTAGTGGCTAAACCTGGGACCTGTATTAGCACATTGGAAATGTTTCTGAGTGTGGCTGGAACACCAGGATTTGTTTTCCAGTCTACACTCTGGGCTCCCCTAGTTATATTTAATTCACGAGAAGACAGGTTTCTGGTGTGTTGTTTCAGAGAGGTTTGGGTGGCCTGTGTGTGTGCAGAGCTGGGCAGAGGAACAGGCAGAGACTTTGGCCTTGGATTACTGCAAGTTTGGACTGTTGGTCTTTAAAACTGGCTTCTACATTCAGTTCTGCAACTGCTCTACAGTACAACTTCAGGAAAACCATTTCTGCCATGACCATGCACCTGCACTGCTCTAATGCTGAGCAGCAGCATCACCCCTTTGACCTCTGCTAGTGAGAGTCCTATCCAAGGCTGTGCTGTGCTCAGCAGACATTTTTTTCTTAGTCTTTGTGTTTTGAGTTTAGGAATGTAGTTCTGTTCATAACAAACAGTCACTATCAAAATAAATAGTGGGCACAGCTGGCTAGAGCCCTTGTTGACAGTCTGAGGGAGGGCACAGTTTGTATGAACATGGAGATCAAACTTCCCACAGTTCTCCCAGGGCAAGAGACCCTTCTTAATCAGCCTGGGGTGGTTTGGGGAAGCAGGGTGCACGTTGCGGGGGATCAGCCCCGGGAAGGGCAAATGGAACCTTCACTAGTCCAGTGAAAACAAAAAGTATAGCCTTGAAACTGAAATTCTTTTCAAGGGACTGGAGTTTGTTCCAGTTGCACCACATTAAGGCAAGAGAGACCTCTTGGAGCAACATTTGAAAAAATGTTAAGCTACCAAAGCTCAGTCTCTGGGTTGTATCTTTACCCTGTTGAAAAGTAAGCAAACAAATGATAAACTTGAGGAGGGTTTGAGTTTGGGGGCAGAAAAGCCCTTCAGTTGAGGCCCTTCAGGCAAAAAAACCCCAGGCCTATGTATGGAAATCACTATGACAGTTCCTTGCCTTTCCTCTGACTTTTCTTTCTCGTGTCAAAATCCCTGCCTCATTGCCAGTGCTCTGGCCAAGGAGGGTGTTAGCCCACAGTAGGATCCCACGCCAGATGGGACTCAATACCCTGGCCACCTTCCCATGCCCTTACCCCCTGCTCATCCTCCAAGAAGAAAGTACAGGCACTGCAAAAGGAATGAACAGTGTCACTTTGAGGAAGGATTAGCTCTAGAAACCCTTAATTTCATCCTTCCCCCTCTCCTTCCCGACTTACATTCCCTTGTATTCATTTGACAGGATGGGATGCCTTCTCTCTCCCTTTTAGCTTATAATAGGTGTTTTCTGTGGCCTTAAATTAATTAGCTTCCAGTGTTGATGAACAGCAGCTAGAAAAAGCAGCTGGTGGTGAAGATGTGTAGTGTTTATAGTGTGTGTATAGGGCACTTCTTACAGCCTCATCATCTCAGTGCCTTTTTGATGCTTTGAATCTCTACATCTGGGGCGTATCTGCTGTGCTGATATTCCGATGTTCTTGTCACATATGGAAGAAATACAGAAAGGCATTTCTCTCCTTGACTGAACTTAGAATTTCTTTGAAGTACCTTTGGACTCGAGCTCCTTCCTCACAGACTTGTATATGCAGTCACAATGTGACCCCCATCCAGGACAAGAGAAGTGGGACCATATGAACCTCACGGTGTTTGACAAGGCCAAGTGCAGTGTCCTGCACCTGAGTCAACCCCAGTATCAGCACAGGCTGAGGGATTAGGGATTGAGAACAGCCCTGCCAAGAAAGACTTGGGGATGCTGGTGGATGAAAAGCTGGACAAGAGCTGTCAAAGGGCACTCTTAGCCCAAAAGGCCAACTCTGTCTTGGGCTGCAGCCAAAGCAGCGTGACCAGCAGGTTGAGAAAGGTGATTCTGACCCCCTACTCTGCTCTGGTGAGACCACACCTGGAGCACTGCATGCAGCTCTGGGGTCCCCAGCCCAGGAGGGACTTCAACCTGTTGAGGCAATTCCAGAGGGGGCCACAAAAATGATCAAAAGGCTGAAGCACCTCTCTTGTGAAGCCAGGCACAGAGAGTTGTGGCTGTTCAGCCTGGACAAGAGAAGGGTCCAGGAAACCTTCATTGCAGCCTTTCAGTACTTAAATGGGGCTTATTTAGTAGGGCCTGTGTGACAGGACAAGGGGTAATGGTTTGAAACGAAATAGGGTAAATTCAGACTAGATCTATAGGTGGTGAAACACTGGAGCAGGCTGCCCACAGAAATGGCAGATGCCCCATCCCTTGAAACATTCAGGTTGCTCAGAGTCCAATCTGATCTATTGAAGATGTCCCTGCTCATTGCAGGGGGTTGGACTAGAGACCTTTAAAGGTCCTTTCCAACCTAAACTGTTCTATGATTCAGTGACAGCATCTGCAGGAGTGCATTGGCCTCTCAGCAGCTGAAGGAATAAGGGACAGTCGTGGAGCTGGGGCTTTGCTCACAAAGTCCTTGGCAGACCTGAGAGCTGATGGTGGGCTGCTTGCCCTAACCACAAGCCCACACTTCCTCTCTAGTGTGGGGAGGATCTAGTTTGAACTTGGAATGCTGGAAATATCCTCAGTGCATGGCATCCTTCCCTCTGAGGCCAAGAGCTGTAAGCAGACTGGGTGTTTCCACAAATCTAAGGTACTTTGGGGCTCATGTATCTCATTCTTTTTTTTTTGTATAATTTCATGCTTTATGAGGCTAGTGAGAAACTGGCCCTCGTGAAAGTGCTTTGCATTTTGCCTTGAATTTTCTGGGGAGGAAAAGTACCAAGCATTTGAGAAAATCCAGACTGTTGAGTGATTAACCTTGAACTGTATCAAAATGCTCCAAGTAAAGCTTCTCAGATTCAGTCCCCCTCCCCCGGCCCTCATCAAGAATTCATTGAAGCCATGACAGAACTCTCCATTACAGTTAGTCTTTTATCCATTTCAGCTTTCTTGATTAGGTTATCTTGAATCATTAGGGGGTTTATTTATTTTAATAGACACTTATTGGATTCATGGTAAGAGAGTTTGGCGACTAAGGAACAAGAGCTGAATATTACCTAGCTCATTTCTCACTGTAGAGTCCCAAACTGAGTAGAGAGAAGAGATGCTGAGGAAGTTTGTCCAGGGGACTCCTGTGATCCCATGTGGGAAGGGAGCCTTCTCTGGAGAATGCAGCATTTCTTTACTAATCTTTCAAGACTTGCGTCAATCATTGCTGCTTTTTTTTCTTTTGTCACATATGTTGACATTTTCTGCACTGATGATGTGGGTGAGGAAATGGCCTTTTACATTTATTTTTGAGATTTATTCCTGAATCACTCTTACTAAAAACTCTTCATTTGCCTACTCATGCTTTCATTGAAGACCCTAGAAAATATCAGTGCAGAAAACTAACTGTATCGTTATTCTTATTATAGTTGTTATTATTATTGTTATTAATTTTTATGTAAGTGCAGGGAAACACAAGGTCAGTCAAGCTGCAGGTTTATCCATGCTCACAGCAGAACAGCTGCCTGTGACTAAGTCACCGTGGACACCCAACTGCCACCTCCTGCAGTGGCTTTTGGCAAAGTGTAAACATGGGCCTGTACCCCAGCATGACTGTGAGCCTGAACTCTTCCCATGTGCCTTCTTTGTCCTTGGTCAGAAATTTGGTCCTTGGCAGACTGCAGGGCAGCAGATCTGCAGGAAGCCTTTTTTGGGGTCAGTGTGTTTGTGCACACCTTCACTTAGTGCTGGAAAAACTGACCTTACTGTAGTCTGGTACCTCTGGCTGCTGGGGCAGCCTCCCCTGCCCCAGGGTAAGCCCAGCAAAAGTGAAAGGGTCGAGCTGCTAAAGAGGGGTAAGTGATGGAGGATATGGCTCAGGATTGCTGCACCAGCTAGCTGTCCTTGAGGGGGTTTGAGGGTGCCAAGGCTGACACTTTGGTGTTCTAAGCATGCTGGTTCTTTAACAGCAAAAAAGCACAATGGGAATGGTTGGCTTTCTGCAGATTTTTGTTGTTGTTTGCTTAGCTATGTGGAAATGTATTTGATTAGAAGACAGAGAGAGAGGTTAAAAATAGGACATTAATATGATATTTTTTTTTTAATCAAACAAAATGCTTGGAAAATGTTTATCTTGTCTCATGAGAACAACAAAAATAGAGGACAGCATTTCTCTGCAGCTCTCTTTAATGAGCTAAATTGGGCTGCATTCTTGATGCCTCTAGAAGTTTTGGGGTGAAATGAAGGAAGTTCTGAGCAGAATTCCTTGTAACCACAAGCACTGGGTGTGCCTGAATGTAGAGCCAAGAGCATCCTTTAATTGTGCTGTTTTTCCTCCTCTTATTTTTAATGGAAGACATTCCCATTTGAGAACCTTAGAAGCTGACATTAAGGGCTGGATTCTGCCACCCATATGGACACTGGTGTGTATCAAACTCTGGTAACTCTGTGGCAGCCAAGGGGGCTGTTTGTGCGGTGGAGCGAGACCTGTGATGCGCAGGGGAGGCAGGACCAGAAACACGGCGTATTACGGGTCTGGGGAAGGGTGTGTTATTTGTTAGATTTTTCAGGATACATTCACAGAAGTTGTATTTACTTGTAAGGCAGTGAGCTCAGATGATGTGGATGAGTGGGGGGAAAGGTGGTGAGATAGTGTCTCCTTCACTTTTCCTTCTTCATGCCGATAAATGTAGCTATAGATGAAAATTCACTGTGAATGGCTGTAGCTCCAAAAATTTCTGTATGTTAGCATTTCTTAAATGAAATAATTCTCCTGGAAAGCTCTGTGTAACATACACAGACCCCAAAGAAATAAATAAAAGAAAATAAAAAAATTGTAACCAAAAAACGCCAAGTTGAGATTTTTAACAGTAAAAGGAGATTTTGTGTATTAATAATTCATGAGTTCTCATTGAACATGCACGAAGAAACGGTGCTATTCAATAGAGAATACTGTCATCTGTCACTGTTTTATTTGACATTTACACTTTTTTTTTTTTTTGCCTGGTACTGCAAAACTTTCTTGGATGGCGTGCTAAGATTATTTAAATAAATAATTAAAAAAAGCCGATGCAGACTTTTCATCCGTGCATGGGGAAGGCAGTTGCTTGCAGCCATAAAGAACGTGTGAGTAAGCTGCAGCACGCTGTGTTTTCTCACGTATTAGTCAAAGCTATTGCCTAATAAATAGCCCTATAGATGGATAGAGAGGGTCTTGAATGCTTGAATAAAGAGAGGGAAGGATAGAAAGAGAGTAGTGAAAGGACAGATTTGATTCAGATAAGTGTACACATGTATGCAGTGGGTATGCGTGTGTATATGTGGGGGTGAGCGAATAATGGCTCTTGTGAAGAAAGCTGACACAAATACATTGCAAAAATAAATATTTATATATGGTGTTGGGGGAGATCCAGTCCTGCACAACATGAGAGAAGACAGGGCATTTAGCACAATGACAATTCAGTTAGGCGCACCTTGCAATTTCTTGCTAATATTAGGCTCATGGAAATCTTTCTGCTCTGTAGGTTAGTTATTATTTATAAAAATCACAGAACCAGCTGATACATTCATAAGCTAATTATTGTAGCAGCTGGGTACACATGGTGCAATATGTCTGAGGCTGTGAAGTATCACAGATTTCTTGGGGCCTGCTGTGGTGGGGGTGTGCTGTTGAAGGCTAGATCCCTTAATCTGATCAGCCAAGCAAATACTTTGTGGGGAAACTGGATTAATATCTCTCTAAATACCACGGATGTGCTTCACCTTCAGAACCAGGCTCCTTTAAACGTGCCATTAGCTTATCTCCTTTGGGGAATGGAAAAGTTCTCAGGTGTCCTCAGGATGGCGGGGTCCTTGCCTGGTGCTCCCTTTGCCAGAAATTAATTTGGTTTGCTCATGTCTGCACACATGGTCACACTGCAGTCTAATCTTCTCCCTAATAGCTCCAAGGTCAGGACCTTGCATGTTGCCAGGCAAATTGAGTGCTATCCTTCTTAAAGACTAATGGCAGCGAGTGCCTAGTCCGTAATGAGGCCTGTAGTGTTGCTCTAAGTGATTGTAATGAGCGCTGATTATAACGGGACAAATAAATCAAAGTGCGGCAGTCGCCATCGGGCTGCCCTGTCCGGCCCTGGGAAGGGGAGGTGGCCCTGCCGAGCTGTGCTTGGGTTCTGCCAGAGCCAGGCACAGCATCCTCCCACAGAGCTGCTCAGCAATGGGCTTCAGCTCCACCAGGTGCAGGGCTTGTTCTGTATTTTCTGTTACATGATGGGTCTTCATGCTGCAGCATCCCCTAGGAGGTGTTAAACATACCTGCTTGAAACATTTTGAAAGAGTTCAGTTGGAGACTTATTCAGATTGCTGAAAACAGGGAGAAACAGGAGCTGATTTTTTCTACAGATGGTTTATTTTCAGTTTCAAAAATTATTTCCTTTGTATGGAGGAACCCCTGAGAAAACACTGCGGAGCTGGGAGATTTTCTTCCTATCTTTTCTCTGAGAGCGAGAAAGTTTTGGGGGATTTCTGAGCAGCGGAAAGAGGAGAACTGAGGGTAAGGGATGTGGCCAAACTGCATTAAAATGCAGACTTCACCTGGCTGAGAGATTGCCCAAATCCTGATCAAAACACTTTGAAAATATAACACAGAGGTTTATTTCCCTAAGTAAATGATTAGATATCTTGTTTTCATCCTTGCCCCCCCACCCCTCAGCCCTCCTAGTTTATTGCAAGAAAAGATCAGGTCTGCACAAATGTGGCCTCTCACTTGTAAAAACAAGGCAGTGTTGTGTTACAGATTAGTTTATAAATCCCTGGTGGCTTCACAGTTCAGTGCCTACAGCTGCTGCAGATGGGCCTGGGTTTTTGTCTCTTCGCTGTGCTGCAGCCGGCAGTTGAAGGAGAAAATGGAATGATCAGGTTATTAACATGTAGGCCGTGAGGAAGAGGCTGCACAATGAGAACAGCTGGTGTTGCTGTCTTGGCTGATGCAGCGGAGATAATCAAATCTTGCCTTTTTTGGGGGGGTGAAGGCAGAAGACACAGTGGAGAGTAAGGCAAACAACGGCTTATGATATTATACACGGGGTTTAGAGTGCACGGTAGAAGTTGTCAATGGCTTACAAGTTGTTACACAAAAAAGCAATACCAAAAAGCCCCCCTGTGGGCTGGTAATGAACCCGACTGTTCAGCTTGCTCTGGTCACTGTTCAGAAAAACACAGTTTTGGCTACTTCTTGTACCAAACATTTTTAACAGATCAAGCTATCTTTTAGGTATTGTAAGGTGCCTGTCAAAATGGTGTCAGAATGCTGTGCTGTAGCTTGAAAATGATGGGTTATAAAGCTACTAGGTAAAATATTTTGACAGGAGTCAGTAAGGCGCGTTGACAGCATCCTCGGCATTATCTTCTCATCTTCTGTCATTTGCATTGCGTCTCCTGTGCAGGCACAGGAGGGGAGCCACTGTCCCCAGCCCCAAGTGGGCTGGCTGCTGGCAGGCAGGACAGGGCTGGCTGTGCCCCACGCCAGACAGGAGCAGCAGCAGCCACAATCCCTGGCTCACCTGCTGGGGACACCGGCTCACGCTCTGCACACGCGGGGCTGTCCTCACCCGAACAGCTCTTGCCCTTGGGCTCTCCTTGCTCTTGGGGTTCAGGGTGGTTTCCTCTTCCTGGAGCCGCTGGTGCTTTCCGCTCAGAGGTCTGAGCAGTCAGTCCCTGCAGAGAGGTCCTACAGCTCCTTACATATAGCAGTAACCTTACAAAGGCATTTCAAACTAACCTTAAAACAAGACAGCAGAAATAAAATCTACTATTACTATGATCCGTAGTTGGGTTTAGAATTACCTCTGCCTAATACCTTGGTATCTCTAGTAACTTCTGCAGGACCCTGTTTGCTGCTTTTGTACTAGATACTAGAGGATTCCCTTTCTGTAAGGTTGCATCTTCTCTAAGATTTTATTATTTAAAAATGTAAAACTTTAGTGAGGTTCAGAGCTGGGGGAGTCAGTGCAACATAGTGACAACAAATCAGAAGTCTTGATAGTATGTTCTGCTAGACATTCGGAGTAATGTTGAATTTCTGGTTCTGCAGCTACAGGTTGCAGTGAGGGTTGTTAGCAAGTCTCAGGAGTTATGTCTCCTTTCCTCTTGCTTAGATGATGAAATGAAGTGGCTCTGAAATGGAAGTGAAGATACATCTCTGTATCATCTTTGCTTTTCTGTAGGAAAAATTTTTATATTTGAGCGTTTTAAACATGGTGTGAATATGATAGGGGACAAGACGCTGTGCTTCCCTGTTTCTGCTAAGCACTGCTACTTGTTTCAGTTTCTCCAGCGTGCAGGAAATGGAATATATAATGGATTTGTTGAGATCAGAGGGCAGCTCGGGGTGGTGGGGGTTTATGTGTGAGATGAGACCAGCAAGACTTTTCAGCACAGAGCATTAAGTCTAGCTGACCTTCTGCTCACATCTGGTTCTTCGGTGCTCGGTGAATTGACTGTGCTGACCCTACCCTTGCAGGGCTGGTTGTGTGAGCTACTGCGCTGGAAAGAAAACCCCAGCCCGGAAAACCGCACCCTTTGGGAGAACCTCTGCACCATTCGCCGCTTCCTGAACCTTCCCCAGCATGAGAGGGATGTGATCTATGAGGAGGAGTCCAGACATCACCACAGCGAGCGTATGCAGCACGTCGTCCAGCTCACGCCTGAGCCTGTGCAGGTCAGAGCACCGTCTGCCTCCTCAGGGTGTCTGTGGGGGAGGACTGGGTAACAGGGGTTTCAGGAGCGTAACATGGAGATGGGCTTGTTATGTATTGACTGAAACTTAAAAGTACTTTCTGAAATGACCGTGGTGAGCATTTTCTGAGGAATGGGCCTTCATTTCACAGCCTCCTTAGGTTTGTTTCGCTGCTCTATACATTTGTGACTAGCATGAATTTTTGGTTTGTACACCCTTGTTCTACTCTTGTCTCAGATATTAGTAGAATGAGAAATAAATATATAGAAAAATATGTAGGGAAAACAAAGTGAAAATACTACAAACTTCTCTTTTCTGCAGTTCCAGCTTCAGTCAGAAGAGAAAACGAGCCTAATGTGTATTCCTAATAACTAGTAATGCATGTCACAGACCCAAACATCTACAGATGGTCAAGAGAGGCTCAGGAGGTATTTCTTCAATCTAAAAAGCTGAGACAACACCCTCCACAGCAGCCCTTCCCTTCAGCCCTCCAGTTCAGCCCCTGGCACTCGATACCATTCACCTGATACCAGATTGTGTGACCACTCTGGGGGTTGTTTGTATGGTGCATTTCTCCGATAATCTCGCAGTTCCTCCTCCCACCTTCGCTCTCTCTGTTGTTTGATGGTAGATTGCACTGCTTTGGTACTCTTGCTGTGAACCTTGGCATTCAGCCTCTATTCTTTATTAGTGCTCTTGTGCTGCTGCTGCTATCACTGCTGCCAGCTATCTAGTCACCTTTTTCTAAAGGCGAGAGGTTTCTCTGTCTTCTTGTCCTGCCCCATCTGAAACACATAGGTCTCACTCAGATTAATTATTGCCTAGATCAGTCCCCTTTGTCTATTCTGTTAACTTCTTCCTCCTTGCTTTCCTTTGTGTCTTTGCCTGCAAGAAAAAAATCTGTTACCTGTGGTTCAGGTTCTCAGAACTATACAGTAGGGGAAGCTCTCTAAGTGATGAATCTTTCAAGTTTTGTCTTCCACGTTCCAAAAAGTTTATGGGATCTTGGAAGCAAGGAGCTACAAACAGGTAAAGGGCCAAGTTACCATGTGAGAAGACAACTAGACCTGTGTAGACTTGAACATATTAACCCAGTTCTGATGCCAACAGCAAGTGGGAATATCCTCTAAGGGACAGAAAAAGTTTCCCTGGGATCTTGTGAGTGACCTTGATGATTAGCCTACTTTCCAAAGCCTTCTGCACATCACTTTTCTGCATCGTGCAGGTTGGCTCTTGTGAGTGACACGTTACACTGTGTTGGAATGCTGCGCATTTGTATTTGTCAGCAAGTTACAAAGCCATGGATTAATTATTTATTACAGTCAAAATATGAAAAATGAAGAAAAATAAATGGAACCAGCTGGCAACTACATACAACAAAACTCTGGAGACTCTGGTATGCAGTTGATACAGTAGGCTTGTGTTTTGGGGGTGCTGCATTTTAAAGCTATGCTTGCCCATCCAAAAACCCCAGTAGGTTTCTGAGTGACACACTACCAGTGCCAGGCACAGGAGGTTTGCTGTCCACCTGCTCCCTACTGTCAAAAGATACCCAACACCAAGCAATTTTTGTGTAGTTTTTGGTCTCTGGGACTTGAATTGTTTTGAGAAGCAAGGTTTTTTTTCTTGGCTTTGCTGCAAGGGTCACTATTAGGTAATTAGCCATGAAGAATCAATGACAGCAGCCAGAGATGTAAAGCTGAGGTCCTCACACTTGCAGTCATTGGAGACTTTGTGACACTTTACATAAGGGTAGGGGTCTTGGGCCCCGCTCCTGGCTGAACTCCAGGCCAAGTAATTACATTCTGCCTATCTGAAATTCCCCCTGTAGTGTCAAGTGGGAAAGCAACTCTCATTTCCTTCTCAAAGCAGTGGCGGGTGCAGAATGTCTGCCACGGTGCCTGGCTGCATTTTAGCAGGGGGTAGAAACATCCAAGAGCTGCAGCACTGACCTACTTCGCTTTGCAGGTTTGCTGGTGAAAAGTGTGCTGTAAGCTGAGCCCTTACCTGCAGCCTTGATAGCAAAATGACAGTCCTTTGAAGAAGGCACAAGCTGCAGTGCTGTGAATAACAGCGGGTGCAGAACTGTAACACAGAAGCAGGCAGGCTCTTACCTCTGTTCTCTCTCTCTGCCCAGCCCACCTTTCTCTTTGCTCTGATGGCTTAGGTGTGTGTATAGTAACTTCTGTCTGGTGCTTGAGTCTCCTGGTCCTCCAGCTGAGAGATTGGGAAAGCCTGAAAACAGACTGTCCCACCCTGCTGCCAGAGTTCCCATCCACCATGACTGAACCCTCTCTGTGCTGGGGACGTCCCCCTGTCAGACTTGGAAGAATATCTTAGCTATCATCACAAGAGGCATGACCAGGCAAAATATAGTGGATATATTGCAGCCTTTTCCTCAGTATGGCTTCTTGGAAATGGCAAAGATATCATTTTGATGGGTTTTGTGTAGTTTACTTGCTGCTTACAGGGTTGGATACGCTTCACTGAGGGAATTACCCCAAGGCTGGGTATGGTTTCTGTCTTCTAAAAAGCAGGGTGTGCTCAGTGGGGCAGTTGTGCTGTAGGAGATCAGCTGGACACAGTCTGGTTCTTTGTGTTTAAGGGATTGTTGTTTCCTTTGTGAGAGGTTCTTGCCCTCACTGGTTTGGTATTACTAGCCTGCACCTCACTGTTTAGCTTTAGGTTCACGGTTTTAAAAACGAACATTTTTATTTTTCTCTCTTCCATTAGATTTTTCTTGTCAGCCATATATTAATCCATTTAATCAATTATTTTACTGTTTCTGAAATGAATAATGTCTATAGTGGAAGCTCAGTGTTCAAGAAATTCCTCCCTGCACATTTGATTTATTTGTTATTGTGCTGAGGAGTCATAAAATGTGAGCCCTGTGGAGTGCTGTGACATGGCTGTGTTCTCTGGCAGCACTGGGTGTGACCATATGGACGTGTTGAGTGTGGATTTTCCTTCACACGCTGGTTATGGAGCATCCATGCTACACCTACATGCTGCTGTGCATGCAGGCTGAGCTTGCCACAGCCTCTCCTTTGGTTTTTAAGGAAATTGAGGTGTCATTAAGAGGCTCTCTCTCCATTCCATGCAATGTGGCATAACAGCAAAGTGCTGCTAAGAAGAGCAGTGAGGTTGTTGCTAGCTGGGATACCACAACAACATCTCCTCTGAATTACAGCGTGCCTGAGCCACAGGTTCCTGGAGGATGGGAGGGTATCCTGGAAAGCATTATTACATTTTTGCCCTGTTCTCATCCTCTTCCACCGCCACCACCAGGAGTGGGATCCGGGCTGGCCCTTTGATCTGGCCTGGCCCTTAATGGTGTGCAAAGTAGTCCCCTTGCAGCAAGCAGCCCTTGTGCTTCTGCATTTAGCTCCCTGCTCTGCAGAGGTGAGGCTTCCCTGTCTTACTTTCCATCCCTTGCTAAATCCCACCATTCCCAGGCTGTTTGCTGGCATCGGACCTTTCTGGTGTGTTAATGCTGACAAGTGCCTACAGCTGCTTCCCATTGCCAACCAGGGATTCCATGTTTGTTACAGACATGCTGGGACACAGTAAATCTAATTTCTCTCCCTTCTCCCACTGTTTGTCTGCTGTGTCCAAGGTGACCACTCCAGAGAGTAACCATCTTGCCTGGCACTTTAATATAGTGCTAATTCATTGTTAATTGCTGGGGCAGAGAAACCTGACTCCGTTGGGAAGACCATGAATCAGGCTGTTGTCTCTGGAGTGTCCGGGTGGATAAGCTGGTTCTCTGGAGTAATGAGCCACCACTGCAGCAAAGTACCTCCTATACAGAGAAAGTGAAACCTTGTCTCTCATTTTCTGTAAGTTGACAGGTAGATCTGCTTAAGCTGGTAGGTACATACTTATTTAAAAGCAATCAAATGTTGCTTTCTGATACACTGTTACTTTTGTCACTTTTTAAAAATGACATCCCTCACCCTTTTATTTCTCAGAAGCTTTGATTTAGACAAATCTGGCAAATATATAATAGTTCAGATCATAAATCATGGAGGAACGTTAGTAAATAAAAGAAGGCATAGTAAAAAGCTCCAGGAAAGCTCTTCTGTATTGTGTGTTCACTGCAAACATTGTGATCTCTCTTTAAATATGCAGAAAATAACATACCACAGAAGTAAATGAAATACTAATTTTGTAATTTTGTGAGGGATAGAAGGGAACGAATATTTTAGAAATGACAATGAAATACGAAAGAGCAGAACATGGAGCCCTCGTAAAAATGGGTCAAGGCAAGTGGCGATGGCAGTCCAATGAAACTAATTTCATATTCTCTTTCTAGAAGTAATAAAGAGGGGGATGAACACCACAGTAGTGCTTCCTAATGAAATATCTGATTCTAAATAATGTCTTGGAGTTCATGGGTCACATAATGCATAGCACGCAGATGGAAAAACCAGTGAGACTTAAAATTTCTTAAAAAATAATATTAATTAATAATTCTTAGGCAATCATACATGATGAGTGAAGCAAAACTGTTATTCCATAGGGGAACATGGTGTGCTTAATGATCTATAGGATGATGTGCACAGTGAGGTTTTGCTGTGTTTGTGTGAGTTACACCAGGGGATTTTGCATACTGGAAATTAGGACTGAGTTGTCTGTGAGACTTGGACAAAAATTACTTTCCCAAACCATGCTAGCTCTCTGACTCTGGTCCTTACTGTTTTGAGACAAATTTTTTGTGGGGATGCTGTGTCCTGTGATTCATTCTTAATGGCTGCACCATGATAGTTTTTCTTTTGATCATTTCTCTGCACCCGAAAGACAGACCATAGATTGATACCCACTGCTTTTTGACTCTCCAGCTCTTTAATCCATGGCTGGATATGATGTCTGCTCAGACAGGGGTGGTCAAGACTGGTGACACAACTTGTACTCAACAAATCCAGATGGACATTAAGAGAAATTTGCATTGTAGGTTATTCATTACACTCAAAATGCTCAGAGCTTTGGTTTGGGAGGGTTGCACTTGGATTATTTTTTTTCTCTGATTTAGAACTGCAGAAGTAAATGTGTGTCAGAACGAGGTCTGTGAATTTTTGAGTGGAGAATATCTGTCTTCCTTAGTTACCTGGAGTTTCATTTTCTCTTATCAAAATTAGACAGCCATCAATTTCAGTATTTCCTTTCAGTCTAAACTATTAAAAAACACTGAAATAAGTCTCAAACGATGTAACTTCTATTTCTGTGCAGTGTTAAAGCTGAAAGCAATATGTGTTGCAAATGCCACTCACTCTGCATTTATCTCTCTTGCGTGTGTGACTGCTTTTGGGTGGGGATAAAGGGACTGTCTTTAAAGCATGTGGTACATGCAAAAACAAATCTCAGGCAGCTTCCACTTCTGAGCTGCTTTCTCATGCTTCTCCAGTACCTGTGCCCTATAGCCAGAGATGCTGCATTTTGAAACACCAGCTGTGGCTGCGTGCTCTGGTTTTCCATCCTCTTGGTGCACACCGTTTTTCTGATGGGTCACAGTAGCTCAGGACGAGTTTGACAAAGGCAACAGAGGCACAAATCAGACAACAACCCTCTTATATGTGACTGTGAAGTGTCCAACAGATCTTGTGATTGATAGTTACCACAACTGCAGGGAAAGCCACTGGGCTGTGACTGCTACAGCCAAACCTGCCTACTGCGCCATCTCAGCTGTTTCTGTTTAGTGTGGATATCTAATGTGGCTGAAAATGCTGCTGATTTTTATTAACATTAGGCCTGTTATTCCCCTTGAATGATACTGGGGAGTGTACTTGCAATTAAAGCCAAACTGCCTCTGTTCTGAAATTAGTTTAGGTTTAGTACTGTTCCATTTAACCCTAGAAATGGGAGATCAAGTAAACTGCAGAGTTTCAAGTTTTTCTGTGGTGGCAAGTTTAGCCTTGTCAGAGTAGTACATCCTGTTCATATTTGCACAGAACCTGGAACCATGAGGCCACTTCAGGGACACCTGTTCCTGGACAGCTTTTGTTTGGTCCAGGATCAACTGAGGACAGGGAAGGAATGAGGTGGGACTCTTACATGAACTAGCTCTGAGAACATGGCCGATGCTTTTCTTCAGCAGCATCTTACAACAACGATGACTCTGAGGGTACATCTTCTGTGAGGCTGCCCCAGAGCTGCTTTGCTTGGGCTGCCCTGGCTCCCATGGCAAGATGCTCCAGGCAGAAACTTCCCTTAAAATCTGAATGTGCAGATTTAGCGCCGCTGAGACTTGGCAGTAAGCAGCAGGTTGGTGGTTTGTGTTGGTGTTGCTCTGACAAGTTGTTGTTTTAGCAAATGACATCACTGTAGCTCTGGCCCCTGTTGTCTCACCCTTTTGCCTTTCACACACACTTTGACCAGATTTAGCCCTCATTTCTTACAGTCCTGGCCCTGTTGTAAATGCTCAGCTGCCAGTGTTGTAAGGAGTCGTAGTAGGTTGAGGATGAGCAAACATTCAGAGCGAGATCACTAAATAAAGCTCTTTAAATTCACATAACCTTTGAAGCTTGCCAGCAGCAGGCAAACCTTGAAGGCTGAAAAGCTACTAGATGAGCCTCTGTTCCATTTACATTTGAAAATTTTTGCAGTTAAAAATATTGCTCTTTTTAATTTAATTTTAATGCTCTCTAATTACTCTATATCCCCCACACTTGTTCATAAATTATAATATCAGGCTTCAGAGATGTGTAAATGTTTATAGGCTATTGGCTGTAGGCAACATTTTATTCTCAGGCTCTCTACAGAAATCTTAAGACAAAGTTAGAGCCCTGGATCATTGCAGCTGGTCTTTTTCTGCAGATAGGCAATTGTAAAAATTACATGGGAAGGGAAACCACTGAGTATAGTGCTACCAGAGTAGTTTGCACTGCTTGGCCCTCAAAGAGCCAGAAAGCTACTCGTCTTCCTGGGTTGTACAGCATCCTCCAGGGAAATGGTGCAGCTTCTGGGCAGTGCTGGGAGTTAGATTGTGACACAGCAGGACATAGATGGTCAGTCTCCTTGCCCAGGGCAATTTTTTTGGAAATTCTTTGGTGTGTTCTTTCCTTTTTTTTTTTTTTTTTTTTGTTCCCTGAATGGTTGGAAATACCCAGAGACTGTAATATGTGCAGAGATACGGGATTTTTTTTCAGGGTCAGTATATTGTGTATGTTGTTCCATGTTTGTATGGACTTTTACAGGACTTGCAGATTGAAAGGGGAAGTGTTTTTGTGTGTATGCACTATTCTCATGCATCAAGTATCCAGAAGTACAGTAGCACATATTTTTTCTCACAGTCATCTATGCTTACAGTGTTTCAAAGAATATTCCAAAATATCTTGGCACAGACAAAGCGAAGCTGTTTGCAAGATCCCTAGCTGTGGAACAACAAAGGCTACATTCTCAACACACATCACACATGACTTTTATTAAAGTCTTAAACAAAAATCAGATAATGTATTTAGAAAATTAAACTTCACCATTTATGATGCTACTCACATTGTGAAAGGAAGCTGGTATCCCCTTGTGCCTCCTTTCCAATGACTTCTCCCCCAGTTCTACTCACTTCTTTATGTTGCAAATGAGAAGATGAAAATCTTAACTAAATGTACAAGTAAGTACATTTAAAAACCAGCAATTTAGGACTAACTCCCATTGTGGTGCCTAACTTAAAAAGGATTTGGTGTTCAGAAACGAAGGAATGCGAGCATGTATAAGGTGGCTCTGGTGGAACATTTGGAAGTTTGAATCATCTAAAATCATTATTAACCTTTTACCATTACATATGGCAAAAAGGATGTGGTAATCACAGAACACATCCTGGATATTACAGACCCAGCCATCTCATTAAATTTGTGTTAAAAAACATTCCTCCATTTCCAGCTGGGGCTAAATTTAGTTTTTCACTATTGTGCCATTATAGTCCAAAATAATGTTGACACCCTTGAATTTTCTAGTTGTTTTTTCCTCAGATTTACGGTTTGAACCTCTACATTTTGCACTTACTAGGCCATGCCCATTTGATGTGCCACACTTGCATCCAAGGCATGTGGGAAGGGAGAGTTGTGAAGAGCCCCTTCCTTCCTGCTACAAGTCCTATCACGTGGATATTGAGGAATGTGAGCACATGGTGCAACAATGCTTAATGCAGAGCCATGATTGTTCTGGGTTTTTATGAGTGATATGTGGCTAAGTCTCATGGTTAGGTCTGAAAACCTTGAGTACTCTCAGGCTTCCTTGCAAAAGCTTGGCAACCAGGATTTCTTTCCCTGGGATTTTGGTAGTTTTTAGAGTCGAACCATGCAGGGTATCACAGAAGTCCCTTGTACCCACAGGAAGTAAGAGCTGGCTCCTCTTTCTATGCTGTGTTGAGGGAAGCTCTGGTAGCAACTGTGAATCCATCCAGTTGTAGCAGAAAGAAAGAGACACACTAACATTTCAGGACTCAACAAGCCCCGTAAAAAGATCTGTCTGGACAGCACTTTACTAGTTAAGTGCTAAGTTATTATTATTATTTATTATTTATTTCCTCTCCTATTTTTCCTCTTACTGAACAAGCAGGAAATATCTTCGTTCTTTCATTTTAGAAGTGAAAGAAATGTATTCCCTGCAGCATTTGAAATTTTAATAATCCATAATAAATAAAATCATATCTAATAACATAACTGCTTTCAATTGGCAACACGATCTCCTAGATGCATTGCAATGGCAGAAACATAAATAGTTGCAGCCTCTGAAAGCCTACTTCCTATTTGCTAAATATACTTGGCTTGCTTTAAATTCCTTTGTGTGCAGTCATTAATACAATCCTCTTTGACAGCATTTAATTAAAGTGCTTTTCTCTATTAAATTCATTAAAACTTTTTTTTTATATACAACTGTTTCCCAGACACTGACTGTTAAGGACCTGTAGGCCTCTCTTTAAATAACTTCTCTCTCCTTGTTGTAAATTGTTAATTAAATTTAACTTAGACTGTTTAAAGATGGCTTGGAAAAGAAAGCCAGATTTCAGGATATGGTCTCAATCATGGCTGATTTTTTTTAACACAATTTTTTCCATGTAGTTATAGACTGCGTGTTATATTGTTTATGAATGTTGCTGTACTTTCAGCTGGAACCAAGCAAAGAAATACCCTAAAAAGCTCATTTCCATCTCACTTCAAAAATTTCCATCTTTTTAGTGCAGTTTCTTAGCCTAAGAGGATTTGCAAGGGGGGAGTAAGGAGGGAGGAGCTGTTTAGTATTAATAGATTATTGACAGCTTAATGTCTTGGCACCTAGACAGCCCATAAGGTATAATAAACAGGAAGCTGTCTGATGTGAGCGCAGTCAATAGCGTATTCAATCAGAACCTTTCAGTTAATTGCTGGTTGACCTCAGACATTTCCTTTAAGTGAAACTGTCCTTCGCTCAGATCTCATCTGGGTTTTAGGGTTTAATTTGAGAATGCCCTTTCCATATGGCAGCTTGTGCATACATTCCTGGTGGAGTTTTGCTTTGCTTCCATGCACAGCATTACGAGAGCCAGTGTGTGCCTGGAGCTTTGCAAATCTCATAGCTGTGCACTGGGCTGCCAGCGGGGCTGGGAATGCACCATGGAGCGGGGCTGGGAATACGCCATGGAGCGGGGCTGGGAATACACCATGGAGGGGGGCTGGGAATACGCCATGGAGTGGGGCTGGGAATGCACCATGGAGCGGGGCTGGGAATACGCCATGGAGCGGGGCTGGGAATACGCCATGGAGTGGGGCTGGGAATACGCCATGGAGTGGGGCTGGGAATACGCCATGGAGCGGGGCTGGGAATACGCCATGGAGCGGGGCTGCCGCCGGGCACCGGCACCACGGTTAAAGCAGGCACGATTGTAAACTGACGTCAGGGGTGTTTTCAAAGCAGCTGGGCTGTTGCCGAGGGTGTTTTGGATGGGGTTAGGCTGGGCTTTGGTGCCTGGAGAGGCACCGCGGCATTAACGAGACCTGCCCCAGCCCCTGCAGATGTGCAGTGCCACAGCCCAGCGTGGCTGCCCTGGCAGAGGGGTTGGCACCGCTGCCTCCGTCCCTCCCACGGGCACAGATTTCCCTGCTCCTCTGCACAAGTGCAGACCGGGCTCATTTGTATTTAGTTTCCCTAATTCCTCTACTTAGCTGTTCTAATTTTTTCGGACTGTGTATCTTGATGAGGCCTAGATAAGCTACAAAGGCAAGCAGGCAGGAAACCACACGGGCAGTCCCTGACCCCGACTAACTGGAAACCATCTGCTTATTTGGGGAGGAAACCTCCCTGGAAATCTCTTCTAGCAAGTCTGCCGCATTTGGGTTTTTCTTCCTTTCCCTCCAACTGTTGACTCTGAGCGTGTGTGTTTTCCATAGGCGAGATCAGGGAGGGTCAGCTGTGGCAGCTCTCGTTTGCAGCAAACGGGTCTGAGTTTCCTGATGGCAGTGAGTAACTGCCATGTGAAGGAAATGCTTCTGTACCAGAGCAAGTTTCATTTACATTTCATGCAGTCAGGACATGGTTTTTTGTCTCTAGATCTTGCAGTGATTGTGTCTTTTAGCCACTTATCATGCATTCAGACCGTGGTTTGCTGGAAGGAGTATTATTAATTTTAATCTCTAATTTTTCCGTGGTTTTGATTCATTTCTGTGGGTCTCTTTGTCCCTCTGTGTCAAACAAACAGCTTATGCCTTTTTAATGGCCTGATTAGCACCAGGGAAGCACTGCTGACTTGGGGTAATGATATTTGTGGTGTTCCCTTGTTTAAATGAGATGAGGAGTAAGAATGCTGCATTGCTATGTTTGGGATCCATTAAAGTCCAGTCTGGACCCCTGCCTGAAGCAGGTTGTAAATCTTTTGGCTTCATTAATGCATGTTGGAAAGGTGAGGGGGAATGATTTTGAGATGATGCCCCCTTTTCGGGAAGATTCAAGGATAAGAGAGATTTCTGGAGAGAATGGAATGAAACTACGGCCAGACAGAACAGAACCAGTGAAGAAATCCCAAGGTACATGAGTGACCCTGGGGCCATCAGCTGCAACACTCACGCTTTTCTCCCAGGTGTCTCTGGCCAGAATATATTTGAAAGTGCTTTCTGGTTTTATCAGACTTACTGGCCAAGCTGCTAATCAGTGTTACATTGACCAAAGGACTCCCACATGCAATAAAAATCATAACCTTTATTGGATTTTGAGATAGAAAAGATTCACATCCATCTCCTTTTATAAACTGCATTACACTTTGTACTTTCAGAGCTGCCATCAGTACAACCCTTTATAAAATATGATGGTGAAGAAGGTAGGTGGGTAGATAGATGGCTATGAGTTGCTGTTCCTTGGGTGGTACAGCCTAGAGCTACAGAACTGCTTGAGCTGAGTTAAAGGGGTTGCTGACATTTCTGAAATACTGAAAGAAAAAAATATGTTGGTCCTTTCTAAATTATTATTTTCAGTTCAAAAAAAAAAAAAAAAGGTTTGCGGCAGTTTAGAGCAACAAGCAACATAATGCTTTGAAGGAAAATAGGAAGAATTTGAAAAGCAAAAGTTGTTCTGAATAAAAGCAACCAGAATATGCTGTTTCATGAAAAAAGCCTAAACAACTACTTGAACTTCGTCAGAATATTCACCCCTCTGCTGCCCCAGGCAAACAGCTTGGCAAAGTTGACTTCACTTAGTCAATACTTTGATGTCACTCAGTCGACATTTTTGACCGAAAGATTTTTGACTGAAAAATGCCACACAATCCTAACCTTATTGTAGCAGAGAATGGTGTTTTGCATTTCTAGCAAAAGCCTGAGGCTCCTTGCACACAGCACAAGTTGCAGGCTTGTGTTAGGTGTGAGCTTTACCCCTGTGATTATGTGTGTGTGGCCAGCTGTGGACAGAGCAGTCCATGGAGTTCCCCACAGCAGCCAGCAGCAAACCTGGATGGATCCCAGGGCCATAACAATGTCATCTTCTGCTTTGTCCTAATACTGCCTCTCCAGCCTTACATTAAACAGTTTTATTAAAAATGAACAAAAAAACTGGGAATGTAAACTGCACGTGCTGTTGACTTTCCATAAAGTCATTTTCTACCAGCATCCAAAGTCTGTAAAATAGGTACAGGTCAGAGCAGTGAGACATGGAGCTCAACAGCATGGGAGTGAGATGCCAGTGTAGCTTCCTCTGTCTTCTGCACGTGCCCACCTTTTCTAGAGCTTAATCAAGAAGATAAAGGATTTCAGATCTAATTCTCTGAGGCACCCTGCCTTCAGTGACCTAATCTGTGCAGGAGACCTACTTTGGTCATTTGATTTTTATTTACCCAGTTTCAAGCTAAGGGTATAATAAAGCACATTATGCCAGTTGCGTGTGTGGTAATACTGGGTATTTTGCTTTTACCATGGTAGTTGATTATAATGCACTTTTTAAGACTTGCTTTCTAAAAAAAGGAATATTTATACTTTTATGAGTTTG
Source organism: Falcunculus frontatus (assembly GCA_013398115.1). Classification (NCBI taxonomy): domain Eukaryota; kingdom Metazoa; phylum Chordata; class Aves; order Passeriformes; genus Falcunculus; species Falcunculus frontatus. The sequence continues at coordinate 302,332 of VZRV01008901.1, read as the reverse complement.
ATTCACACAGTATAGTTTGCACAAGTCCTGTTATTAAGTGCATTGGTGGTTACATCTCAAAAGCCAAAAAACATGCTGAGTAGTGTTTTATCAGCACAAATCTGCTATTTTCACTAACCATAACAGTCAGGTTCTCCTGACTTCTAACTGCTCCCATTGTAAAAATTAGCAGTACGGTTGGGTATTCTTGAAACCCCAAATAGTCATCTGTAAGGACCTAAAACAGTTTGATGGGACAAATAATTACCCCCCCACCAGAATCCAGTGTCTAATCCAAACATATCCTTCCTGAAATAATGCAGTGCCTACTCCCGGTCTGAGTAACTGGAAAACAGTGTGATTATAGTGGCGCCATTCATGCCACCATAGTTAGGGGTTTAGAGCTTGACCTTAAGCATGGCTCTAGGTTGGGACTTGTCAGGGAAGATCTTGCTCATACTGCCCACAAATATTTTTCTGATTTTCAGAAGAAAAGGAGAACATGTGTAGTGTTAATTAAACAAGAAAGCATAGAGGACACCCAAAGTGTTTTGTCTGCAGAAAAGCAAACCAGAACCTCTTTTGTTGCCTCCTTAGTTCCTGTGGCATTCTGCCAGCTCCTCATTAGGATTATCAGGGTTGGGATGGGGAAACGCAGAACTGACCCAAAATCTTTGGCAGACCCTCCCTTCAGCCAAAAGCAAGCTCAGGCTCTATTTGGAAACGGCTAAGCAGGGCTCTGCGCACCATAGCACCCCAGAGAGCCTTGCTAGGGCTGTGTGAGAAAGCACAGGAGAGGCAAGTCAGAGGCCCACAAAGCTCATGGTCTTGTTTTGGGGAAGGTGAGTGTTAATTGGAAGGTTCGTGGCCCTCAAGGTGTACACAGATGTTGAAAGTCTCACTTGAGGGGACTCCACTTAGCACCACCATGCAGAAGGGCAGCGTTGATGAGGCTGTTGCCGTTGCTTTTTGCCTTGTGGAGGAGGCTGCCTTGCTACCACAGGTTACAGTCAAAAGAGACTCGCGTGGCTTTTCCAAGGCTGGCAGAGTCCCGCCTGCCTGCCAGGGGTGCAGCAAACTGGCCCCCGTGCCAGCTGTGCTGGCTGTGCCCCATCCCCAGACAATGGAGCCATCCATCACCGATGCCTTCAGGAGAGAGTCTGCAGCGAGGTTGTGCAACACTTCCTGACCGCATCGGCTGCTCTGTCACCAGTGCCCTGGTTTGTGCCAGCAGCAGCCGGAATGAATCCGGCCGGTTGTGCATGGACGCAGGAGGTAGGAGCCAGCTCCACCTGCGGGCTGGGCAGGAGCTGCTGACAACTCTCCCGGGCTGCAGCCAGGTATTAGAGAATGAGATACCCAGTGCTGATCACAGCTACTCTGCAGTGAGCCTAAGGGTCTGGCTTAAACCAGCCCAAGATGGGAAATTCAGAGCTAATACATGAATGTTCATCAGCATGAGCTCATTTATGCTGCCCCATAAAATCAGCCAGTTCTCAGGCACTTGCACAGCAATGAAAGTTGTGCCTGTGCTTTTGTGGGAAGAGTTGAGTTAGCATTCGAGGGAGAGCAGTTACCCCAGGAAACACCGGGACACTGTTCTGCATTGTCAGAGTTTTCTGATTTATTTTTTTAACATTATACAGACAAAATAGTGGCTATTGTGTAGGCACGTGCTGTCTATTAACAGAGATCAGGAAAGGGAAATAAACCACGCATTACTGAAGAATAAGATCATGACTGTGGTCAAATGGTGGCAGAAGTTTTTTTTCTCTTTGTCAGGCTGATTTGTAAACATTCTTCAAACAACTGTGCAGACAGCAGTGCCACAGCTTCTTGAAAGGAAAGCAAAGACAAGGAAAGATTCCTCTGCACAGATGTTTTACAGTACCTCTTAGACCTGTCCCAAAGTTATCTGGTCATATGAAGTTGTCACTGCGAGCTAATGCTGCACATGTGGCCTCTTAGCAGCGCAGTGTAATCAGGCTGTAATTTATATTTTATCTCCAGTGATGATAGCACTTAAAAATGTTTTGTGGTGGATTTGCTCTTTGATGCATGGTAAGCTCCTGTTAGCATTAATGGGAGCAGTGTGTGCTGGGGAGGGGGAGAGACACCTTCCCCCTGCCTTCAAGTCAAGATTAATTGTGTTTTGCTTATGCTTAGCACTTTGTATGGGATGCCAAAAGCAATGTTCGACTGAAAATTTCGTTGTGGTTTTTTTTCTTTTTTAAATTCAGGTTGTCTTTTTTTGTCACCTTTTTGACCATTTTTGATAGTTTGGTCCTGGAGAATTGCAGGATGGGGCTGCTGTTTCAGAGGCTGGGTGTTCAGTGTCTTGCCATGCTTTCAAATCCCTGCCTATTTCCTGCCCTTGAGCAAGGCAACCGCCGTAAAGCAAAGGGAAGCATGTGGCGAGTGTGCTCCAAAGATGTTGAAATGAATCACTTCAACCAGCTTACATTCCAGCCTGGAAACCAAACTTGCCTTTGACTTCAGGTTCCCTGTGGAACTCCTTTCTCTCCTCGAGAGTTCTCTCCAAGTCCCTTTTTGTGTATCTCAGAGTGTGACTTTGTACCTCAGAGCTGATAGATTTAGGACAGGGTTTGTCTGATCTGATATTCGGACTCCAGTGGTGGTCAGGAGCAGATGAAGGGTGGTAGGAAAGGCCAGAATATTTGGGGGATTTTTTTATTGTGTGACTGCTTTGTCTTTGTGGACAAAATGAATGGGACTCAGGGCTGCTGGCTTACAAGGTGTTGTAGCCACCAGTTCTGGTTGGCTGGTTTGGTCTGGCTTTCATGAGATGGGGTACATCATAGCACAGACAAGTATTATAATTATCTCTTATAAGGGTGTTTACTCTTGTGAAGCAATTACTAAGCTGCGCTGGAAAATGCACAGGATGTGTGGCCAGCATTTGAGCTACAAAATTAAAAGAAGCTCAGAGTGAAGTTAGATGAAAGTGAACATATTTATCCATGTCAGACTTCCTACCATTTTGCACGCTCATATTGATTTCTTTTGACACGGTCTTCTTTTATTGAGTACCATATATTTTTTTAAATCCCTTACCGATAACAGTACCTGCTAAGGGCAATTGTAAAAGGAAACTAAAGTATATTAAACCTGCCTGGAGTCAAAATGTAATCTAACACCTGTAGTCTGCAATTTGTCATCACTTCATAGATACTTTTTCTTTTTTAATAACAGTTTTGGATTTCCCTGCGTTTTGACCTTAGGATACTGTATAATCCAAGAAAAGCAAGGAAACTAAACCACAGTCTTTAACACAGCTTTATGGTGTCAAGGTGTGAAATCACTCTGAGAATGAGCCCAAAGAAAATACTTCCTTTGGTGCTGTGACTGGTGCTGCAATGTTTACCCAAATGAATGTATTTGCAAGGGAAGAAAAAAGAGTAGTCTAAGAACCACATTTTTAATAGGAAAGAAATGAACACAGGTGCAAATTGTAACTTCTGCTACAGTTTCTTGTACAGACATTCCTAGAAACCTGTAAAGAGTCTTGGCACAGTGACTGGGTGTAATTAATGTTCTTATCCCTGCGAGCCCTGGCCTGGGAGGGTGTCAGGGTGCAAGCCTGGTTATGGCAGCTGCTGCCTCTCTTCTTCTCTTCTTGCACATTTCTCGATGTGAAGAGATACCAGGGCTAGGGAGTGTAAGGCTCTTTATTTGAATAGATAATCTCCTGCAGATTATTCCTGTAAACTCTGCTAAGAGGCACAGTGCCTCCTTCTCGGTATAAGTTTTTGTTGCAACAAAGGGGAGTTTGTCACTTCAATAAACTCTTACCAGGATAGCTAGGCACTGCTGGGGGGCTCTCAGCTTACAGAGGTGAGGTGTTGCTCAGTAAGATGCAGCTGAACACCTTGTTTAGGCCTGTCCTCCGCCCTGCCTTTGACTTCAGCTGGCCATGGGGAAGGAGCTTTTCTCCATGGGGAGGTGTGTGTGGTGAATTGCTTTCGCATGGAGTCAAACTGGTGGCAACTCCTGCTGATGAGCCTTGAACGCTTGTAAGGGCAGTAACAGATGACTGGTGTTCGGTGTACCAAACGAAGATCCTGGACCTGTGTTTTATAGCATGTGTCTGTTCTCTCTGCCTTTTCTTTTGGGGTCCTTAAGCAGGCTAAAATCTTGCTGTCTTTGGCATAGAAGTCCTTGATGTGATACAGTGTTATGACTGGCTGTGAGAACAATGTAAATGTGTAGAAAAGCTGAAAGGTGAGATCCCTTCCCACTACTCAGAATAGATTCACAGAATTATTGGGTATGGAAAAGACCTGTAAGATCACTGAGTCCAACCATTAACCCACCAATGCCAAGTCCACCACTAAACCACGTCTCTAAGTGCCACATGCACACACATTTTAAGTACCTATAGGAACAGTGATTCCACCACTTCCCTGGGTAGCCTGTTCCAATGCTTTACAACCCTTTCAGTGAAGAAGTCTTTTCTGATACCCAATTTAAACCTCCTCTGACAAAGAGAAGGCCAATCCATTCAACTTTGCTCCTTGTGGGTTTGGGTTATGAAAATTGATATTGGCCACCACATGCCATCAAGGTACCTGTCTGTGCACAGGGGAAGGTGGTGTCTGTTCAGCAAGGGCAGTCTCTGTTGAAAATGCACAGTCTTTCAAGAATGTAACATTTTTGGTGCTTCTCTTAGCAAGGGGCACCTCATCATCTCAGCAAATCCCAGCGGAAGGGAGCTCACATGACTGATCCTCTCTACAAAGGGAAGGGCAGGACCACACTAGGAAACAAAAGAGCTTGAGGTTTTCACATAGAAATGCAGTTCCTGATTCCAGTGTGCTGCAAAGGCTGTCCAGGCAATGGAGGGTGACGAGTCACAGAGCCAGTGTTGTCAGCTGATGCCTGACTGCTGGTGGTGCCCGGGTGTGTGTGTGTGTGTTCCCCGCTCAAGCATCCTGCTTGGCTCCCTTAGCCACTCACCAATGTCACGTGTGTAGTTCTAGCTAGAAAGTGGGTGGAAATGGAAACAAACATCAGTGGCATAGTGAATCCAGCCAAAATTAAATACGGTACAGGCACAGACTGCAATTCCATGACGTTCATCTTTCAGTTTGGGTTCGCTCACCTCTCTTTTCTGTGGCAACGCCAAAGTCAGGTTTCTCCTGTGGGAGCACCCGGATACGTGGGGAGTGGATACGTGTAAAACAGTGCAACAATCCCTTCCCCCCATGAGTCTTGGCTTTGGATTTTAGATAGACCACAAACCCTTAGCTTATTACAAATAATCCTGATCACTCCCATAATGATACACTACATTATATACTCTCCTAAATTTAATAATTCAATATCTCACTTCCTTCCCTGTAGGCATGTACTATTATATTTTACACATGGCTTACAGCTGCTTTTCATTGTGGCCTTCAAATCATATTTCAGTACAGTGCGATCTAAGACCAGTCACTTTATCATTTAAAGTCAACTTCCATCACAGTCATTTTCTTGCAAGTTTTCTACCAGGGCTCGTGAATTTATTTCAAAAAGATAAGTTTTTCTGTGAGGAGAAAGTCTACCTGAATGAGCCTTCATGAAGCAGCATCTTCCAGAGATGCTCTGTTCTCAAATGTTGAAAGGCAGCCATGCCTATAGAGTTTAAAAATTAAATCTCTTGAAGGAATGGAAAGAGTAAGTCCTCTGGGCATGGAAGGAAATCTGTATCTTCACATTTGATTTGAAAGTAGATGAGAAGTCAGGAAGGGGAAGGAAAGTCAGCTCCAGATGGTGCTAGCTGTGGAGGAGGAGGAGGAGGAGGCTGCCCCACCTGTGTCTGGGGAGCAGTGGGGAAGGGCATGGGGGACAGAGAAGGGAGTCGGGAAGGGGGGCGTGAGGCACCTGTGCCACAAAGTGCACCCTTCCGAGCCCAGCACCAGCTTTCCTGGGAAAAGGAAAGCTGAGCATGGCCATTGTTGTTATCCCTTATCTCAGAAGCCCATCATATACATGGTGCTTTGTGGTAGGTCTGGCCACCACTGAGGGTTCACCTGCACTGGGAAATGTTCTGCACCCTGTACACAGAAGGTCAGTGATGTTTCCTTCTTGGCAGTGCAGAGGCAGAGCAGTGCTGACCCAAACCCCAAAGTGATATGGCAGGGTGTGCACAGCAGTGTGCGAAGCTGCTGGAGATTTTACCTGCAGAGGTAGGAGCCTAATAATGACCTAAGATCTGAAAATCTGGAACTCCAAAAAATAGGCCATTTCCTCTGTGAAGCTGTGGCATAGGGAGCCAGACATGAAGTAAGCCAGTCACTCAGACTGACCAGCATGCTCGTCAATCAAGTGTAGTTTAAAGCAAATATTTAACATACAGGTAATTTAGATTTCATATTGTACTGTGTGCTCAGCAGTTGATCTGGTTTGCATAGAAAAGCGTGCTCTTTTGTGCTAAATAGCCTGTACTGTCAGAAGGAATTGCAAAACTGACCACAGCCCAGATCTGAAGGACATACAGTGCATTTATCCATCTCTCTGTATATGGCTAAAGTTCTGTTGCTGAAAAATATAGTGTGGCTGAAATCCTTTGTTAATCCCACTGGTAAACCAGAGGAAACCCCCAGAAGTTAGTAAAATAATGAGATTTATCTGTTAGAAGAGCAGCTTTAGTTTTCTTCATTATCTAGGATAATAGGAGATGAAATAAAATGCCACCTTTTTCTAGTATTTTACACTGATAACCCCCAGGTTTTGCATTTTCTCTTCTGTAGAAGGTGGAGAGGTCACTCTGGAAAAGGAAGGGTTAATTGAAATTATTCTTTCCCTCACGCTCTCAGCCCTCTCTTTGGTTGATTGCTTTATAGATGCTGTAGGCATCTCTTCATCTCCTTCAAATTAAACATTTTACTGCTGCTGATCCCGTATTGTTGGATTTTTTTCATCATTATATTTGATTGGAAGTCTTGTAACATTTTTCAAGCTGGATCATTTCTCATGCTATTTGTCAACTGAAAAGAGAAAAAAAAGCCCCCTTCCAACTCCAACAAGAATGAACCGAGTAATTCGCACCCTTTCTGGATGTGTTTCTATCTCTGTTAGCTGCTACTTGAATCCAGCTTCTGATTAGCAATGCTACTTGCGGCTTTTTGCGTGACGCTGTCTGTAAGTTCCCTGGCAGTTTATTTGTGGTGTTAAATCCTTTTGATTTTGGCTGCTCTGGGCCTTACTTTGTCAGGGGACAGGACCAGAAGCCACAACAGGGGAGATTAGGTAGGGTCTGTGTGACAAATTTATGGGGCTTGGTCCCCGGCTAGAATCAGCCATCCTGGCTCTGCTGCTTTCAGTGCTCCCTGCTGACGTAGGTACGGATCCCACCCTCATCTGTAACCCTCTATTTGGAAACGTCAGCCCTTCTCTTTGAAAGCAATCCATGGACAAAAAAGAAATCCTCAAAGAGCAGCTGAGCGATTCCATTCATTGGAACATTATGCTCTTTTATTACAAGAGATGTAATAAAACATAAACCAGAGTATCTGTCATTTCCATCTGAGCTCCCCCTTTCCCCCCGCTCCTCGGTTAGCCATTTCTATGGCACCCTCAGTATTTACGTGCTCGGGAGGAAAATGTACATCTTGGCACCGAAACAAGTTTGCAGTGTTTCTGCCCAGCAGCGGCTCTTGCCGGCGGAGTGACAAGCCCTGTGCTGGCACCTGCTCTTGGCTGTCCGTGCGGAGCTGCTCCTTGCTGGGGTGTTCGTGCCACTGTCCCGGCATGGCTGTGCCCGTGGGGACAGCGCTGCCCTGGCAGGATGTGCGGCTGAGTCCCTGCCCTGCCGGCCCTCGCTCACACCCCGCTGCTCACCGAGGCACCGGGACGGCTCCTGCCTGTGCCCGGGGAGCTGCGGCCCCGCGGGAGCAGAGCCCCGGCCGGGCGCAGCCGGGCCGCTGTCACAGCATCCCCGGCGGGCTCAGCTCCTCGGCCACGCTGTGGTGGGCAGCGCCTGGGGACTGCGAGCTGCTTCCCAAAAGCTGTGACTGGAGATCACTGATGTTACAAATTGTTATGGCAGGAACGTTTGATGAAGGAAATGAGTAAAGGGCTCTTCGGCACAGAGCCTTTTTATTTATTTGCATAACAGGCTGATATTGCACGGTGGACTTCCCTCTTGCGGTAATAACTTGACTAGTGTAGCATTTTACTGGGGGCTCGGTATGTGTGTAAAATTCAGTGCAAGTTCTCAGCACATTTCCATTATTTATCCTTGGGGGTTTTTTTTTCCTTTAGAGAGCTTTAATGTAGGGTTGATTCTCTGGATATTACAGTTTGCAACAAAGACATTTTCTTCTTGGTTAAAGAGCCAGAATTCCCTTTTACTTGTGGAAGAAAGTAGTTATCCATATTGATTTTGTTAGCTTTGAGTGTCAAGCTCTAATAATTATTTCCCTGCATCTGAAGAAAGCTCTGGGCAAATCCAGCCCTCAATCCTGTAGGGGATTTTTTCTGTTAATCTCTTTTGTATAGATTTGGTTTTAAAGAAAGCATATGGAGCTCCTCTCTGTTTTGAACAATTCAGAGCAGGTATTTTTTCCCCTGGATTTAGGGCTGCACGAGGCCCTTTCTTAGTCATTTTAAGTGGCTGTTAGGAAGATTAAGAGCTACATATGCTTTCTTTAAACTTGCCGAAAAGGAGATACTGTGGGTGAAAATCTGTTACAAGACTGCAAAGTGTGTTTGCCCAGAGGGTTTCTCAGAATGGAGGGCTATAATTATTTGAACTCAGAACTCCTCAACTAGTGAAATTACTGCAGATGTAATACAGAGAAATCAGTTCAGGAGACACATTGAAGCCACCTATGTGAAGCAATTTAATTGACTATGCTGCCTCTCTTAAGGGAAAGGGAAGGGAAATCTTGACAAATCTCTGCACTTCTATTATTTTTTTTCTTCAGTAAAGTAGCTGTGATGGATTTTAATGCAAAATCATTATTCATAAAGTAGCACCTGACAATCCCACATATGCCTAGGCCTTTGTGGTACTTGACATCTTGAAGAAATGGTCAAAGTGTCTAGCCTTAAAAGATGAGAGGAAACAAGGATGGGGAGAAGAGGAGCAAAGCAGGAGAATGACTTTTCTGAGATGGGACAACTGGCCAGTCATCATGACCATGAGACTGTAATACCTTTTGACTTAATTTTTATTTTGGCTATTTTATATTTCTTTTTTATTAGTTGCATTTTGTATTTCTCATTTATTTTGTGGGTTTACATTTATTTTATGACATTTGTCTTTTATATCACTTTCTCCCTTCGGTCTGTAGTTACTGGTGTAGCTGTCTTACAGGTGAGAAAGGTGGTGGACAGTGCATATATTAATTGTACTTTTCTTGACCAAACCAAAGTAGGTCCTGTGTACAGACCTGCACAAGTGCCCTTATGTCAAGCACTGGAGGGTCAGCATGTGAAGTGTGTGTCTGTTTGATCTTATAGGTGCTGCACAGACAGCAGTCCCAGCCTGCCAAGGAGAATTCCCCACCTAGAGAAGAGGCTCCTCCTCCACCTGCTGAGGACAGTTGTGCCAAAAAGCCAAGATCCCGTACCAAGATCTCCTTGGAAGCTCTAGGTATCCTTCAAAGCTTTATTCACGACGTGGGTCTCTACCCTGATCAGGAAGCCATCCACACCCTCTCTGCTCAGCTGGATCTTCCCAAACACACCATCATCAAATTCTTCCAGAACCAACGTTACCACGTAAAGCACCATGGGAAGCTAAAAGAGCACTTGGGAACGGTGGTTGACGTGGCAGAGTACAAGGATGAGGAGCTGCTCACGGAGTCAGAGGAGAACGACAGTGAGGAAGGCTCTGAGGAAATGTACAAAGTAGAGGCTGAGGAGGAGAATCCCGACAAAAGCAAGGCGGCTCCAGCAGACATCGACCAGAGATAATGTGAGATAGGAGTGCAGAAAGCAATACATTGATCCAAGGATTTTCTGGTTTTATTTTTGATTTTTTCCCTCGTTTTAACTTCTGTTTGTTTGTTTCCGTTGCGCATGATCCATGTGCAAACCGAATGAATTCAGCATTGCCCGATCAGACATCGCCTTGACACAGACACTCCAGTGTTACACTTCCTACATTTGACCGAAGCAATCGTTGTAGTCACATAGGATTATGCCTTCATCAGTCTTGCACCTATGAAAGGGACAGCTAGCAAGTAAATGGGAAGAAAAAGTCCTATGAAAGCAGTGAAGGGAAATTTACAACTTTGTGTGTGTATATATATATTTACATAAAATATATATATATTAAATTGCATGGGACGGAACTTTACAACCTGAAAGTATAGACTGTGAAATGAGTTCTTTAAAGATGAGACTTGTTTATGTATTAAAACCACTTCACAATGAGTTGCTTTGGCTTTTTGATAAACTGCCGCCTGCTCTCAGGGTGTGGTGACTATTTTTGAATTCCTATTTATTTTCTATGTTTATCCCTGATTTTTTTTTTTTTTCATTATTATATGGCTTCCTATCTGGCAACTTGATGGGTAATTTTTGAGGTATTTAAAGACGTAAATCAACACTGCCAAAAAAAGAAAAGAGGGAAAAAAGAGAGAAAATGGAAAAACAAATCAGGGCACCTTAAAAAGAAAACTAGTAAGTTAAAAGTACTTTGAACACAATGCACACTTTAAAAGATACAGCATGTTCCACTCTCCAGATAGTCCTTTCCGTAGTGAACAGATGAGTTTTCATGGGATTCAGAACGACTAAAACTGAAATGCAGTTCATACAAGACTTGTCCATTAACAAGGTCTTTATAGAAAGAGAAAAAAGATAAATGTGTTGAGATTTGATGTATGGAATTCATACTATCAACCACATTTTACCGTGGATTTTATTTACTTGTTCTCTGTTTCAGATCTTAAAATTTATAAGCTTCCTTCTTGTTGTTGCTTTTTGTTTATACTGAAGTGAAACACACACACAAACATGCACACGCGCACACACACACACACACACGTGTAAAGTTACATCGCGACACAAAATGCCACAGTCCCAAGAATCCTGCCCAGGTAAATTGCTGACAGACCGAGGGTTTGCGTTGCTGACTTCCCGCTCGCCCTCCTCGCAGCCTCCCCCATGTTTCTGTTGTGCTGGGCTTCCTCGTGTCCCGCGTTCTGTGCCAGTGCAATGCAGTGTTTTCAGCCGCAGGTCCCCGGTCCCTGCGGGGCCTGGGCGCTGCACTCCCACCCCTCCTGGGCGAAGGCTCCGCAGCACCCGGGTGGTGGCTACGTTACATAAAGCAGAGCCCATCCCGAGTGACTCTTCGATGGCCTGAGCACTAAAGCTGCAATCTGCCATAGCATCCACCCGCTCTGAGGCACCCTGTCGAGAGAGACGCCAAGTAGCATTTACTTTTCACTTCCGTGCAATGATTTCCGAGACAAAGACCTCACCTTGCAGCTGGATTGACTTCAGACGCCTGTAAACTGCAGTCGTAACGGTACCCACAAGGCTTCTGGCTTTTTTCTTCCTTTTTTCACATGGGCTTTTCATGTAATCTTGACAAAGACCTCATGCAATATCACTTTGAAAGTTACTTTCTGTTTACTACACCAGGCAATGTAATATAACTGTTAATACTATTTATATATTTGAAAGGTATAAAAGGTAGGAGTTAAAAACGAAAAACAAACCTCTACGTGTAGATATTTACTCAGAACAGACAATATACAGGGAGAAGACGTTGCAATACAAGCTAATTCTAGCTGCTCAGTAACCTCTGGAGTTTTTATGAGATTTTTTCAGAGCTAATGTTTGAAACATGAGTATCTCTGCATAAATTTCATATACCTTTGCAAAATTATGGTGGGTTGCTTACTTAATGCCCCTTTTGCTCTTCATCCTTTAGTTCTGTAGTGTGCTGCAGCTTTACTCAGAATTTCGATGGTTGCTGCTTTATGTTTCTCTCAGAGCTACGCTTTCAAAACTGTCTTCTTATCCTGTAGCTGAAATCACTCCATACATTTGAAAGGAAACTGAATTTTGCCAAGCTATGTAAGTTGTTCATCTGATGATGGCATCAACATTTGGTATCTTTTACACTTCAACCAAAAATTTTATTAGGTATTTTTTCAATGCTGAGTCTTGCCTTTTTATTTTTAATTTCACTGCCAATTTTGCAGTGGTTCTAAGTGAATCTGTGGGCATTTTAGCCTGTGGTCTTGCCAGAACTTTGCGAATTACAATGCATATATGTCTATTTATTCAATATCCATCATATAATATCTATTTGGAGAAAGAAACTTTTCTTGTAGTGCCTCTTAACAAAGCACAATTTTCCGCCTTTTTTGTGAAATAAAAAATAAAAAAAACAAATTGTGTTTTATTGCGGTATCAACAATGTGAATAAGGATTAACATATTGTAAATGTTCATTTTTCCATGTAAATCAACTTTATCTTCGTTATCACTAAGTGATAATTAATTTTTAACTTATGTGCATTGTTAGGCTGTTAGAATTTTTTGGTTGTTGAAATAAAACGCATTCAATAAATATGACTTAATTTGTCAAGTAATTTACTGGGCCTTTTTTCTTTTCTCCTGAGTTCAAGTGGAACAAGGTCTGCAAGATGGAGGGGGCGTATTTGCCTGTTGAAAAAAGGTTTGATCGGTGTTGTTGGGTCTTGAAAACCTGCGCAAGTCCCCTGGAGCTGGCACAGGTGACAAATCTGTATCACCAGGACCAACCTGTTGTGTTAGTGGCTTTCTGAGCACACGTAGGTGCATGCACAGGGTGTTTCTGGTGGGATCACGAGGAGGGTGGGGGTGCCTCCAGCCTGCTGGAGAATATACCCAAAACACACACATAAAGATCCGCTTCCAGTCTGCTGTCTTCTTTTGCTGGTAGATTTTTTCTGTTTATAATTAAAAAGCCACAAATGACTGCGTGTCAGGAAACTTTTGGAGCACACATGTCCATGGTTAATGGACATAATAAAAGGCTTTATTATATTTATAGCAGGGCATCCTACTGAGTGCGTAGAGGAATGCCGGAAGGATTGATGTATCTGAGAAATGTGTGAAATGTTTTTGGGGAGAATACAGATAAATGGAAAAAATTGCTCAAAATTCTTAAGCTAACGAAGTGGTAAGTGCCTGGATTCAATCCTAGCAGACAAATCATATACTGCACGTCAGACTTGAGTTGTCTAGGAATTGAGGTAGAGCAATTTTTAAAAGCATTTATTATTTTTTCTATAGTTCCAGTATAATACTTCTTCCCTTTTTTGTGGCTTATTTATATCCTATATAAAATATCTATATGCTCTCTTGAGGAAAAAAATAAGGGGGGTGAAGGAATAACCACATCTTTGGGTACCCAGCCACCTGTGGGCCACTTGTATTTAATCTGAGACCAGATAAAACCAAGCATCTTTCTGTGTGCTCAGGCAGTGTCCGGGCACCTGGAAGCTGTGCGCAGCAGCATTTCGTGGAGTGCTGTTCGCTGGGTGCACAGCTGCTCTCCCTGCACTCACCTTGAGGGGGTCCTGGGCTACCTGTGCCCTTCCCATGGGAACAACTGGCTGGCTCAGGCAGATCTGGTGCTTGGCTCTGTGCTGCCTCTGCTCTGAACTCTGGGCAGTCTTTTGCTGATAGATGGCCCAAGGCTGGGGCTCCGCTGGCCTTCATGGGTGTGGGAGGTGACAGAGGAGCTGCACCTGCAGATGCCGTGAAAGTGCTGGTGGTGTTGGATTGGGTGTCCTTTCTGCCTGTCAGTAGGACAAGAAACAAAAGGAGAAGCAGCTCTCACTTCACTGGTAGAGAATTTCATATATGAGCCCTGTGTGTGTGTAGCTAAATAGCATTTAGAGAACTAACACACTCATACACACATATTTTAATTGGGGGGAAAAAATCCTATAAACATATGGGTTCTTCTTCCAAACCGTAAAAAAAAAAAAATCATTTAATAGCTGCTATAGCAGAAATATTTCTATTAATGCTTCTACTTCTCTATACTTTACATGCTGCTGCTCCTGTTTGTTGTTCATGTTTTAGTCATCCAGACATATGTATTTCCAATTTCAAACCTGTGTCAGTGAAAAATAAACATGTCACGATTAGTTTAAAATGTTTTAAGACGATGAACATACTGACTAGTGTCTCAAGTTCATTGTTGCTTAGATAAAACTATCCACTCAATCTCTTTCCACTTACTTTATAACCAATTATTTACTCTAGACTAAATGGATTAAAATCCCTCATTGATGAAATTTTGTTTCTATCTTGAACCTGTTAAACATGGAGGGATAAAAGCTGGATACATTCGACAGTGAACAAATGGCATCTTAAAATCATAAACGAATCATTACAAAAAATCTCCACTTACAATATAAAGTGCAGTGATTAATTAAAGATGCAGTTTTAACTTATTTATAGCCATTAAAAAAACATACCGGTTTTAACACAAAATAACACAAGCCAAGTCATCCAGGGGAGAGACACTGACAGCCTGAGACTTGGGGAGCAGGCAGTGTGACAAAGCCAACGGGGAACAGCAAATGCAGGCCACCCTTGAAACCTTTGGAAAAGTTCACAGAAGCAAGGATGGAAAGAGGTGGCTCTGGCATCCCTGCCAAGACCCCTTTCTTTTTCGCTCATGTACAGACAGTGCAGGAGTGTGAAAGCCCCATCTCTCTGGGATGGCAGGAACCTGTGTGCTCACTCCTTGGCGGTGGTGCGGGCGGTGGGGAGATTGCCAACTGCAGAGCGTGCTCTGGGTGAGTCAGCCCTACCTCAGGCAAAGAGAGGATTCGGGTGAGGGAGAGACAGCAGCAGTTCAAGTGCAGATTTCTGCAGGCTTTCCCCTCCTTCCAAGATTTTTGGTTGTTGATGGGTGAATGCTGGTCCTGCTTGACTGGCAGGTGTGGCTCGCCAGAGCCAGGGGGAATGAAGGTGGTGGGAGGCAAAGTGAGGCTCACCTGCTGAGCTGTGAGTCGTGGCTGCTGCTCCCTGGCAGGTCTATCTTTTGAAGGCTCTCCTGAGCTGCTCCCCTCTGCCAGGGTTAGGGACACACACCAGGAACACCACGCTCCAGCCCTGCAACTGCTGGCTCTGTCTGCAAGGCACACTTGCTCAAGGCAAGAGTCATCCCCTCTGTCCCGTGGTACAGTTTCAGGAGCTACAGCTGGTTCCTCCTAGGAGTGGTGTAATTTACCCTTCAGAAGGGGTCTGGTCTTGATTTGAAGACCTCAGGAGCCGGAAAATCACTGTTGCCCTCAGTAGTTTGTTTGAATGGTGGTTTCTCTCCCTACTAAATCTGTACCATATTCTAAGGGGAATTTGGCTTTCCCTTCCTGGTTTTGTCTTTTGTTAGGCTTTTCTGTTCTGGGTGAAAGTTCCAGGTAAGGAAGGATATTTTTTCCCTCAGAAGTAGCTGTCCTGATCAAATGAATCTTCCTGAATTGAGGCCTTATTGTTCAGCTGAGGCTGTTTCAAGGAAAAGTTTGCATTGGCTAGTGATGGAATTCCCCCTTGTACTCCTTTTGAGAGTCCACCGAGATAATGACAGAAAAAGGAGCTTTATAAAGAAAAGGCTATTTGCTGCTAGTGAGCCTGGAATGCTCACAGATTGTATCTGTCACTGCTAAGGTATCCATAGTTCTATTCTGCATAAATGCTACATAATTGTAGATTTTCATCTCATAGCCATGAGGAATGACATTCCTTGGCATGGGGTGAAGATCTCCAATGAAATGTTCTCAGAAAAGAGACTTTATTTTTATGACCAATCTTAACATTTTCATTTGCAAGAGCAGAAACGCAGGTGGTGTTCACTACTCCTGTTACAGCACCAGACTAAGTGTGCCACCAGCCAATGTCTCCTCGCTGAGTGACTCTGGGCCTGGGGTTTTCTGAGGAACTGACTTCCTTCAGGGTGAGAAGGGCCAGCCAAACACAAACTAAGTGCACATGCATGGACCACAACCCTTCTGAGACAGAAAGATAATGTCCCCCATGTGGACCCCTCTAGAGGCCGACACCAGTCTGAGCCTTATTTGAGATGTTGTCAGCAAGGCTGTGCCTGCCTGTTTCTTAACCCATGTGCTGCAGGTCTGTGTAACTCATGTTTAAATGGGTGTGCTTCATGCCACAATAGGACTGCGAAGTACAAAGTTAAATGCTGGCATTGCCCCAAAGGACAACCACTCACAGAAAAGCTATTTTCTATTGCAGTGCTCATCTGTTTCCTGTCACACTTCTCTGTGCACTGCAGAGCTGTTGAGGTAGCAGCACACAGTGCTGGAGGTGATGCTGCACCTTCCTCAGACCCCCAAAAGTCAGCTGAGCCATTTTGTCCACAGTCGCAGGGAGACAGCAGCCCCCTGTCCTACTTTGACTCTGTGCTTTTCTTTACAAGGATGGGAGTGGGAAAAAGTGGAAGGACCCCATGGAAGCTTGCATGAGCTGGAATGATGCTGAGAGCAACAAAGCTCCTCTGTCATGACCTCGGGACATCTGCTCCTGGGATGAAATAATTGAGTAGCCTGAGCATCAGCCATGGTGCCTGAGTAGCAACAACCACTATGATGTCCCCTAACACCTTCCTTAATACACTTAAGAGGTGACCTCTCCATGGCCCAAGTTTGACCAGGTCAATAGGACCACATTCGCTTGGCTTTGAGAGGATAGAGCACTCTTTCATGCCTTAACACTCTTCCCTGTTCGTACAGCCTTGGTCCATCCTCATACCATATGATGAAGTACATGCTACACTCCTCACAGTCTCAGCTATTTATGATCAGAGATGACCAGCGAAGTGTTTGGAATGTGTTGGACCTCGAGAGGAAAAAGGCAGCAGATTGGTCTCATTGACATGAAGGAGACTCTTGCAAGGGAAGTGGAGCAGGACATGACCAGCAACTGCAGTGCTTCACCACAGGGTTCAGCCTTTGGTTTCTCAGACCGACCAAGTCTCCTCTGTTTGTATTTAAAGGCCATTTGTCTCCCCTATTTGTATTTAAAGGCTGTTGCAGAATATCATTCCCTTAATGGATCTATTTTCACAAGCCATTTAGCATCATTTGTTCTGTGTCAACATTGTCCTTTCATTTAATTTCCCCCACCCAGCGTCCCTTCCTGACCTCTGGCCACCCACCACCCAATATATTCATAGACAGCAACTGCACCCCCTGCAAGCTGGGTGTCCCTGCGCCGAGCCAGCCGAGCCCTGTCCCAGCACGGACATCTGTGGCTGCCTGGATCCGCAGGGACAGGCACGGCTGCTGCTCCCAGCGCCGCTCCTCGGCTGCTGCTCCCGGCTGGGCGAGCCACCACCGAGCTGTTGTGGTGCTGCCTGCGGGCAGGAGGCTGCCAGGCCCCGGGGGTGGCGAAGGCGCTGCCCTATGCCATCAAGAGCCCTGACGAGCACTGACAGAGCCCTTCGAAGGAGATGCTCAGCCCCAGGAGAAAGAGAAGTGCTTGCAGCTGCCCCGATAATGAACGGCTGGGACACAGTCCCGGCAAGCCCGTATTCCAGCAACTCCCTCAGTGTACAAGGGAAAAACCAGAAGTGTCCCTTGCAAGAGAGGTAATGAAAGACCACAGTGAGTAGCTACCAGCAAGAGAGGCATGTGGATTGATCACAACGGACTGGGAATGTAGCTGGAGCCATTAGCTTCTCTCCAAATGCAGGGAGATGACGGAACACGGGCTATGAGCATACAGGACACAGACCGTGGTGCAATTCTCCAGTGGAAGCCAGCTGCCCTGGGAGGAAATGAGCCCCAGCATTAACGCAGGCAGATGAACAGCATCACTCAGCCCTACATGACCACGGGTGCTGGGTGCCCTGCCCAGGCGGTTGCCGCTCCCACACCAGTGAGCCTGGAGCTAAGGAGTTTCCATGCTGGAGAGTGAGCAGGACTGTGGGGCTGAGAGAAGTAATTGGGATCTTTTCCTCTTTCTTCTGGTCTTTAAAAATACTTGCATGGCAGCCGGGTGAATGCTGGCTTCATAATTGATGGACATGGTCTTGGCAATCTCCTTTTTAAGAGCCATTCCTTGTCACATAAATATCATCTATCAGTGTCCATTGTCTTTATAATGATCTTGAGCAAACAGTTTTACTTCCAATCAGGACATCACACATTGATCTAAACACTCATCTGTAATGGATCAATTTACATTAGGAGAGCAGTATTGTAGCATTGTTGTTCATTATATTGAAAGAAGTATATGTTTAGTTACAGGCTAAAATCAATTAAACAGCCCTGTGCCTTTTGCTGTGGGAAAGTCAACAAGCCACTCTATCTTGGACAATTATCCAGCTACAGCTCCTCTAAAAACGGGCTTCATCATCATCCCCTTCCTCCCAAGTTCTCAGTTTCTCCTTCAGAGACTTATTTTGCAATGTTTTCCTTCTTGTGCAGTTTAGTAAAACTCTCAGCTAAAATGCACATGACTGAAATGAAAGCAGTCGTACTCTGCTCTTGTGGAGGGGACTTTCCCAGGGCCACGCAAAGCCATGCATCCAAAAGGGAAACCTGCACTCTCACCAGAAGGCTGCCTGATAACAAACAATGGAATATGTTGGAGATGCTGAAAAATGTAGATGATGCTGTTTGTATCTTCATAGGTGAGATCATTATCTCCAAGAGTCCCTGATTTCACCAGAGGAGAAAAGGAGGGAGTGGGAGGCAGGGAGGAATTTGTACATTGGGCTGCTGTTTCTTGCCTTACTGCGAGAGAGAAGACTGCAAGCAGTGCTGGAGACTTCCTGACAAAGGGAACATGATTTGAGCTGGTGGTGTAGCTGCAGAGAGAGCTGGAACCTGCAATTTCAAAAGCAAAACACATAGGGGAACTGCAGGGCAATGCAATGATGGGGTTTGAGGAGCACATCTCTTGGGGCTCTGGCGGATGTGATGGAGGCAGAGGAAGGTATTACCTGCCCCAGCCCCCTGTCAGAGGCCTGTGGCAGAAGGGAGCATGTGCTTGTACTCTGCCTGCTGTGCTTTGTTGCCACCACATGCCAGGAGCAGCAGGACTCTGGGCTGCCATGCAATTCCCAACTGGCTCCCACTGCTTTCTGCCCGCTGGCAGCAACTGACCAAGCTCATGGGACAACGTGGCACTGCTGGGAAGGCCAGGCTAAACCATGACACTGTGACACTTGATGTCTGTAATCAAGTTTTGTGCTTTTCCTTGTGTAAAACCTGGTAAAAGTTAGCAGCAGGGGGAGACTCTTATTTTGTGATCCGAATCCCCTCATGACCTGGCCTGTGCTGCGAAGGACTTGTACAGCATTCCTGGTTTATATGTATGTGTGTGGATGTATATATGCTATTTTGGCTTGAGACTTTGCCCACTCCTTTCCTACCACTGAGACCATTCCAACTCATCTTACTCTTTCATTATATGCACAAAACACTGCTGCAATGCTAATAATAATAATGAGAAAGAATAGCAGATATTACAAAGCTTATTAGGAAATTGATCTTTGATTTGCTCTTGAATAAAAAGGAAGACCTCAAAACTGCTGGAGCCATTCAGTTAATTGGTTATTGGCTCTCTTGAGTGATTATATCCACCCTGGTTCCACCAAGTTCAGCAGGTCTCTTGCTGGTCAATTAGCCTTTGGCATCCATGAAGGGAAATGCTTCATTCAGGTTTTCTCAGAGCCTGCTTGTGTAGCATAAGGTGGACTGAGCAGGAGAGGTTCCCCATGGTCTGAATCTTGCTCTTGAACTGGGACCAAAAGGGCATTTTTGCTGCACCCCAGCCCTCTGAAAAGGTGGATGCTGCTAAGTGGGAGACTTCCCCAGGGACTGCAGGAGGACAGCAAAAGCCAGAGGGTTTTGGGAGGAGCGCAGCAGTTTCCGCCAGGGTGACCTTCATCCAGCGTGCCCGGGGCCCGGCTCTCCCGCGGGATGAGCGGTGCCAGAGTATCAGTGCTTTTGCCGGCTGTGCGGATGGATGCCCTGTTGCTTGGTCACAGGAGGTCTGCAAACTCACTAATCGCTACTGCTCTGATTCCTGCAGCACTTCCAGGGCTGTGCAGAGCCACACAGCTGATGCCATTTTAGTGGCTTTTCCTCCAGAGTGCTCTGTCCTGCCCTCACCGCTATGGCTTGCCAAAGGGCTCCAACACTTGCATTGCTATGAGGCAGACCCTGTAATAATAGCTGGTTACATCCAGAGCACTCAGCTCAGATTTTAAAACCTCATCAAATAGTTAATGACTGACTATTTCAACACAGCAGTTCCTGCAAGACTTGGGAGAGAAGAGAGAGAGGGAGATGGAAAAGTTATTCATGTCCCATCTGTCTGGAATGCTTGTCCCCTCCCTCCCACCCACTGAGTCACTTCCTCCCTTTATATATCACTTAAAATTTTTCCTTTCCCCTTTAGCTTATGATTAACAGGCATTTACCCTCTGCAAATTGTGGGGTTTTTTTCTTTTATGATGCACGATCAATGTTAGTTAAGGCTCTACGGATAAACAGAACATATTGTCTTGCAAATGGATGCATGTGGTAAAATGCAGTATATACTGCACGTATGGCTGTGTAAAGGAACACATCATCCACTGCAATACCCAGCTGGTGATCCAGCCTTCCCAGCTGAGCTACAGAACTTGCAGTGTAGTGCCCTGGCTATTTTGTCCCCCTGCCCAAAGAACAGCGGAGTACAGGGAGAGGCACATTGATCAAACTGTGAGGTGGAGGTGTTTTAGAGCAGTAGCTCAGCCCAGGAAGGGTTTTAGTCACCTTTAGGTGACGACCCAGGTGGGTGTGTGGGATGGGGCCCACTCACTTAAATGCCTCAAGGTGTGTTTGTGAGAAGGCTTGGCTAGCTCAGCCCATTGCCTTGCTGCCGGGGCTTGAGGCAGCTCTCTTTTACTGAGCAGGTGGTGAAGGACTCAGAGGAGAGTGTCAGGGAAAGCAAGAGAGAGAGAGGTGGTCTCCTGGGAGCTCTGCAGCCTGTGGGTATGTGCTGACCTGCCACAGCAAGCAGGGGAGACTGGGTTACCTACAGCATTCTGATGGAGGAGCAGGCGTGGCTCCATGGCTACAGAAGGTGAGAATGCTGGTGGGTTCATCCTGAAAGCAAACAGGGCTAAGAGGAGGAGCCTGGATGCCTTCTGAGCACAGATGTGAGATGGTGGGGGTGACTCTCTAAGCTGTAAAATAGGCGAAGGCTGGAAAAGGGAAGCTTGAACCTCCTTGGACAGGTTGAGTTACTTGAAATTTTGCAGTGAAGGGAGAGAACACGAGGTCCTATGTTATGTAGTGCAAAAACATGGTATGTGTTCATTTGCTTCTGCCTTTTTGCACGTGGCTCAAAGGGAGGGTGTTAATCTTCTTGGCACCTTGTTATTGTGATGATATAGGAAAGTTTTGTTCTTCAGGGATGTCAGGTTGACACCACTCATTTAAAAAAAAAATGTTTTAAAGGTAAACACTAAAGCAGCTATCTGTGGCTGGGGGGAATCCCCATCCCAGAGAGACACCAGCATCACTGTGTTCAGCTGTCAGTTGCTGTTGTCTGTGATCATCTGCAATAAGGTTCCACCATCTTTTCTGGTTCCTGTCAGCTGTCCATAAGTTGATGGCTGATGCAATAACCTAGGTAGTACACCCACGCTGGGATGCACTGAAGGATGGGCCACAGATGTGTCACAGAGCCTCTGCAAAGAGCCAGCTTGGCTCCTGCTGGAGGCTTTAGCTGTGTGTGGGTCCTGCTGGTTCTGCGCCTGCCTCCCACTTCAAGAAGATCCCTGCAGGGGTGCCTCCATGCTGGGCTGGCACTGATCCTTCAGTGCTCTTTTTTTTTTTTTTTGGTGTCCTGTGAAAGAAGCTGGCCCCAGACCTGTGTGTTCTATGGTGCTGGGACTGGGCTCATGAGCTATGGCCAGGCCTCTGAATATTTGGTATCTGAGAATTTTATTCATGTGGGTGATGCTGCAGGTGGGCTGAGGCAGGTCCAGGAGCCGAGGGTGGGCCTGTATTTGCTGTAACTTCATAAATCATGAGCTGAGTGCACTGAAACCCCAGCAGTTTCTCTTGAAGAGCAAGACCAGAGAGGAATACATGGGTCTTGTAGCTTTTATGACACCTAATAGATTGTAAAATGGCCATTGAATTTTATTGCATTTGTGGGAGACTTGATGAGTCCAAGGATGGCATGCTGTGTTACTGGAAGTCAAATAACTACTGATCCTCCTGTTGCTGAGTGGCTTTTTGAAAGGGAAGTTTGTTAGTTTATTCTCCCATGCCTTTGCTCTGATGGGTAGTTATACATTCTTCAGAAATTTTGTCTTCCATTTCATCTGTTCTTCTTCTATTTTTGGAGAAAATTTTACATGTATGAATGTGGGGACAGTATGGCTACCCTTGTATTATGTGGCAAATGAATTAAGTATTTCATTTGCCCCAGGGCAACCTTTGGAAATAAGACAATAGCCTCAGTTGTTTATTTCCCTGAGAGATGTTAATGATTAACTCTGAAAAGAAAAGTAATTCTTCTATCTGGCCTACATAAACTTTCATAGTTCTATGCAACAGCAAGATATCTTTAGGTAGTGTATGGCATGCAAAAAGCTAAGCTCTGTAACGTTACTGTGCAGATAGATTTGGCTCCTGGAGAACGACTTTAGCCTAAGATTTTAGTGCTGCCAGCTGGCAGAAGTGATCATATATGTGAAAATTTAAGCTGAGCCAGAAAAACCTGAGTTCAAATCTCTTGCCAGGGATTGTAGGGTAGAATGATTAACCTGATTTTATATTTTTGGATAACTATCAAGTGCCCGAATATTTATAGTAATAAATGCCTTCCATATGTGCTGATACTGCATCCATGGAGTGCAATAGCATGATACAGTTATTGTCGTACTTGAAGACACTAATTATAACTAATCCTATAGGCATGTGAATCATGAAACACCGGCCCAATTTCTGCCAGCTTCTGTGAGATGCATCTGACTTTGTTCATGGGAGCAATGCAGGTCAGCACAGAGCTCAAGGCGAAATTCCAAGAGTGCTGGGGATCCTGAGGTCTCTCTTCAGAAGAAATACAGGCGCTTGATATTTAAGCACTTAAAGCTGCAGGTGGGCACTTTACCTGCTTATACCTCCTGAGACTTCCTTGTAGGTGTCTTAAAGTGTCAAGATGCCACTGAAAATAAAATCCTAATCTTACAAGCCACTGTTATGTAGCCCTGTCAAAAGCCCTGCCAAGTCAAAATTGGTAAGGGGCTCTCAGGTTCCTGAATTTGTTTGGTGCCTGCTAGACTGGCATGATAACCAGGCTTGGAGCACTGCTGGTGCCCATTGGGTTGTGTGGTACTGAGGATGCTCAGCTACTGCAGGGACAGTGCTTCTCCGGGGATGCGATGTCTTGCCAGGTCAAGCTCTGAAACACATCTTGATGTAAAAAACCTCTTCGGTGCATGACCGTAGAGCTGCTTTCTGGTTGGTAAGAAAAAGCAACAGAGGAACTGTATGAAGGTTATAATGTTGTAATAAGAAGGCTATAAAAACAGAGAAAGAGAGACTAAACCAGCGTTCCAGTAGTTTTCTCTTCCCCTGAAAGAGGTAAGCCCGCCCAGACGTCTTGCTTTTAAATACTGACTACTGCATACGTTTTAAACCAAAAATAATGCCTTTTGATTGGAAATGTTTCAATAACATTATTTGTGCATTTTATTGAGGCGGAGGTTTCAATTATTAGAGTCACTAGGAATTTCAGACATTTAAACACAGCCTTTATTTCTCCAGAGTAAACCACATCCCTGTGCAATTATTCTTCTATCTAAATGCCTTCAAACCAAGTCTTAAACCAGATCTGACATTTGTTGCTGGTGGTCCCTCGTACAAATTGGCTCTTGAAATGAACATGTGGGGTTAAACAAATGCCAAGGAGATGGGACTGGATGCTGAGGGATCCCTGTGTGTGCTGAGGGAGGCAGAGCCTGTGCAGGATGCAGCAGGCAGCCCTGGGTAGATCATGTTGCTCTGAGAAAGTTGCTGCCAGTCTGGTCAGGTACTGTAGTCTGGGCCCTGCAGACTTTGAAAGAATAAGGAAAAGGGTTTGTCTGGTCATGGAAACTGCTCCTTCAGCCATGCAATCTCTTTATGGCTTTTCTTTCAGCTGGCTTCTCCCCAGGAAGCCAGCAACTGCATCTATGGCAAAGAAGGGACTTGGCTCAACAACCAGACTGTTCCACCCAGCGTGCTCTGTGTTTCCCCCTAATCTTTTCAGCAAATATTTTTGGAACTTTAATTAAAAAACTGAGACTCTTAACTTAAGGGGCCTCCAAGGCCTTAATCCCTTTTGTTTTCTGGCCTTTCCACAGCCTCTATTGGTGGCAGGTGTTTAAGCACTTTCAGTTTCAAGTTTTTGCTGCTTCCAGGAGAGAGCACAAGTAAGAATTTGGGTCTAAAAGTCCATTAAAATGTTGACAATGATGACAACAAGCATCGAAGCCAAAGGAAGTGTCCAGCTTACAACCTAGGTTGGGACATAAGGAGGCGAGAGTTTGTTCCGGAGGTGACTTGAGAGAGCAGTAATACAAGAGGAATTCTCCTCACTTGGCCAAGGAAGTTTCAGCACCTGACTACTTAAATCTCTAGCAAATGCTTGCTGACTTGGAGGGAGCAGGATTAGCTTCATGGTGGAGTGTAAGAATGACAATTATGACTTCTTCTGGTGCCTGTATCTTCTGGATGTGTTTTTGCCTGTGTACTCTATAAGAAAGATGCTGAGAAACCTGCATGGGGATGTTGGTATCCCCAGAGAGAGGACATTGGGGTTGCCATCTCATCCCAATGGTCTTGTCCCATAGCACTTTGATACTGGTTGTGCACTTCTTAAAGGTCTGGGCTTTCTGATCCTGTCTGAAGTGTGTGTGTCATCTCCTTTTCCCCAGGATAGCAGCACACTGACTGCTCAATCCCTACCCTCCTCTTCCTCCATAAACCCCCAACAATTTTTAGGAGAAACACTGTTCTTGCTTATTCTTGTGGTGATGATGAGTCTGCAATAATGAAGGAGCAGAGCAAAATACAGAGCTCTTGCTCTAGTGAAAAAGGTGGGTCTGTAGTGATGCCATGATCACTTTTTGCCTTTTTATACACCCCTTTTTATATACTCTTTTATATAGCTTTTATGTATTCTTAGTGCTTTTTAGCCCACATATTTTTTAACTCCTTAAGTCTGATAACTAGCATAGACCCAATATTCCTTTAAGCCAGGAGACCAAACATCCTGGAAGCCTTGCAGTTGGGGGTCAGAAAGCCCCAGACACCAAGGTCCTCTCCAGAACACATTCTGTAAACTAAGATAGGCCCATCCAGGGGGAAGGTTCCTTGGACGAGGGGTTCACTTGAGCCTCTCATTGGGGAATCTTTGATAGATGTGCCGATTCCCAAGGCCTATAACCGGATATGGGGTGTATTGTGTGGGTGCATTTTGGTGTGTGCTTCTCAGCATTCCACCCAGACGGAGAGTGCACCTTAAGGATCCTTAAATAAATACCAAGGTAAACCCCTTCTTCCTTTTAACCGTGTTTGGCTCTGATTTTAAGACCAGGGAAAGGCAACAGTAGCCATTGCTCATCTGAGGACAAGCAGGTTTCTGGCAAGACTGTGTGTGTACTAGTACTTAGAGTTTTGTCTACATAGTGGGCCAGGTCTTGAGTGCGCTGTCAATTAAGGGCAGCAATTCAAAGTGATTCACAGCAGATTACACCAGCCTCTCTCTCGATGGAGCACACTCTGGTCCTGCGCCTGCAGGTGCTGCACAGACTGCCAAGCCTGGAGCTAGCCTGCAGTTATGCTGTCAGCCTTGCTTAGATCTAATGCTTTATGACAACTGTCTACCTGTAATGTGATAATGGGCTGAAAACCTCTGCAAAATTGATAGGGTCTCTCGCAAAGAAGGAGAAACTTATAATGTGGCAGGCCTGATCCCTTTCTTAAGGTCCGCATGAACTGCAAAGATTTCTTTGCAGCTGGCAAGTCTGACTGCTCTTCTGCTCCTGACAGAGGGTGACCGTGTTGGTGTCTGCGAAGCTGCTGACCTCCTGCTTTCTTCCAGTGCAGGGGAAATTGACCTGTTGCATTTTCAGGCACTTTAAATCTGTTTTTAACTTTGAATCCTAAAATACTATTGGTGTCTACTTGCTAGGGCTTCATTCATTCTGTACCTGTACTTTTCATATTCTAGATAAAATCATCTTCTGCCTGCAAAATGTTTCCAGGGTTTATACAATAAGTTTATTATGTTTAATCCCTAAAATACAAGTCATTATCTACAATGAGTAACAAGTAGTGTTCTAAAAGAAATTATGCTTAACATTGTGTAACACAGTCTTTATAGAAGAGACCAGATTCCTACCCACCTTTTTCTGGTATGATCCAGGAATAGCAGCCGTGACTTTGTGCTAGATCAGTAGTAAGTGAGAGTCGGGTCTAAAACATCCTGATGTGGTTTCAAACCCTCCAAACTTGCTATCCAGGTAAAAGCACTGCAGCTAGGAAGTTGCAGCCATGGGAGAGCTCATCTTCCTGGCTCGGGAGAGGCCCAGGAGTGTTCCCTGGGAGCTGTGCCAGCTGGTGACCAATATAGTGACAACACTGTGCCTAGTTCCTGGTGCAGGACTTGATGGCAACCAAAAGCCCTTTATGTAGCCCAAGTGTTGTCATTTCAGCTGATATAAGTAGCTGCAGCTGGTCCTGTTCCAGCTGCCCAGCTTCCACTCCGGCTCAAGCGGGCCCAGGACTGGCATGAGGTGCTGACAAGGCAGGCACTTGCATGAGGAGAGCAGAACAGCTGTGGTCTCCTGAGGCACTTTGGCCGTGTGGGGGACTGGCCAGCATGGGGGGGCGGGGGGTGGCTGCTGGAGTAAATGCCAGGGCTCTGGGAGGGATCAGGGAGCTGGGCCCTCAGGGCCTGCTCCCCACACCAGTGCTCCGGCCCTATCCTTGGGTGTGCTGTGGCAAAGCCAGGAAGTGGCTCTCGAGGCTGTGGACTGTGCTCTCCAGATCAGAGTCCCCTCCAGAGAAAACAGCGATGTTTACACAGAACACAGCTATCATAACGGCCATGTGATAATTAATAGGCTGGAGGCTGCTGGATAAACCTTTCCCTACAACCTCCTCATCCTCCAGAGTGTAGGCCCCCGTGGTAGCTCTAACCCCCATGCCATTCCCTGCCACATCTGTGGGCTTATCATGCTTCTTAAAGAGCCCGTAAACCCATTAGCTCTGGGTAAATGATCCCTGGGCTGTCTTTAGAATAATTAAAACCACAAGGCAAACAGTTACTCTGGACTATCAGCAGCATATCAACAAAACTTGTGTCTTGAAATGTGTGTTCAATTTCTGTTATTAAAAGGCACAGAGCCATATGTGAAACATTATCATGCATCTTTGTGAAATTAGCAGAAGTATTTGAACAACCATTTTGTCTCTATCAAAACAGTGCCTTATTATTTTTTCATACTGTGTAGGAAGGTGAGAGAGCCTCATGAAGGCAGGAGGGCTCAGGCAGACAATTCGAATTCTGTAGCCCCTGACCATGTCTGTTCGCTGCACAGAGGCACACACTGTCTGAGGAGCCCAGATGGTGCTGGCCATGAATGGGGAAAGAGGAACAACATGAAGAGTCCTGTGCTGCTTTTAATCCTGACACCCAGGACTGTAGGTTTGATAAACTCCTTAATTGCTTTACTTGGAGTGAGGCTTTCACAGTATTTGCCAAATTTAGTTGCCATTAGGGTCAATAGAAGTTTCACTATCGATTCAGTTGGAAAAGAAAAAAGACCAATGCTGAATGTGCTTTGAAATTCCCACCACTTATGTTTAAGAACATATGTTAGAAAAGTGATGTCACTTCTGACTGCTTATAAGCTTTCAAAATAGCATTAGACCTTTTAAAATAAAAAACTTCTAGTCCTTAGCTTTTTGAACCATCTCTTGAAAATGGCACCAAAACCGCAAACTGCTTAAGAGCAAGATTTCCTGAAGGAAGGGGAAAAGGAAGAGGAGCTGTTTCTGATTAATAGTGACCAATAACTATGGGCAAGGTCAACATGTGTCATACAGCCAGGCTTGAAGAAAAACATGGTGTGAAGTGTTTTTGCATTTAACAAGCACTTCTGAAACAAAAAAAGCCCCCCAAATTATTGATCTGTTTGGCAGTGTGTTTCGCAATTGACACTAGCATACAAGTCCTTCCTGTGGACCAAGTGTCTTTAGTTCTGGCTTTGTGTGGCATGAAGAGGACATAGTTGGAGTCTTTCTTGCATGTGTCTGGTTTCAAGGGTGGTGAAGACAAGCAAGATCATATTTGGAGAAGATGAGCTTTAAAGAAAATGCTGGTGCTTCTTGTCAGGCCTAGTTATCAGCCAATGGATCGAGATAAGGCAAACAAAACTGTCTGCTTAGTCAAACTGAGCAACAACATCCCTTGATTGTCAGAGCTGAATCAGCAAATATAAAAAAGCTAAATACAGCCAACCCCACACTTACAACCCACTTGTGGTTTTCATGCTGACAACCCAGTCACTAAGTATAAATGGTCCTCCCACTACTGGTTTGTCTGAGTCTCAGGTTATATTCAGGGATATGACTGCATCTCTAGCCTTGCAATCTTAACTGGTTTTTTTTAAACTGAACAAGTACATTGGAGCTCTCTAACAGTGCCAAGTATTTCTGCTAGAATATATTCTGGAGGGTTCATGTAATAACAAACACGTGAAGGATTTCTGATACGAAAGACTCTTGCCTATAATAATTTTTTAGCTATAAAGTGGGATTAGTTTAGTTCTATAAACGCTTAAAATCTAAACCCATATATCTCCAAACACGCAGTGGCCAGAACTTCAGGCTCTTGATACATCTATATTATAGACAGTAGGTTTAACATACATAGTAATATGTGATATGAGCCCTGATTACACAGACTCTCCTCTTTATTAATGTAGAGCAGTGGCTTTTCTCCTTTCTCTGGAGAGCTGTGGATCCTGACTGAAATTTGACACTTTGCTTCTCTGAGAGAACCTTTTGTGGATCCTTACTGAGCAGCTCACAAATGCATAAGGTTTAGTGGACCAGAGTGAATCAAGAGAACAGAGATAAGCTTCAGAATCAGCAATTTAGCTATATTTGTGTGTTAACAGCTGTTAATACGTAATTTGCACTGGTAAATGAATGTATAGTCATTGTTTTGGGCATTAGGAATCAGTCTCTTTTGCACATGCCAAATGCATTGACTTTAGGATTTCTGCTATCTGGAAAGGCAACTGAATGAAAATGTTTTCAGAGACACCTTTGGAGTCCATCACAAATACCACCTGAAGCTTATAAGAAATGATACGATAAGCTGCCAACACCTCTCTAAACACCACTGTTAGCAAAAGGTAGACATGTTTTAGGGTGTAGAGAGAAAACCGTAGTTTATGTAAGTTCTGGAGGCTCAACAGCCGTTAGAAAAGACTCCAGTGCATTCCCTTGTGTGACATCAGGCTAACTTGCAAAATGCAGCAAGATTTCTGCTCTCACAGAAAGACCTTTTCTCTGGTGCTGCCACCATAGACTTAAGGAAAGGGAAACACAATCCAAGGCTGTTGCAGCTGTCCACCAACCTGAAGATGCCATGGCAAGAAGCATGTTTTGGTTTTCACCAAACCAAGCTCAGCTCATATAGGGTGCCTTGTCCAGTGTCCTTGTGCTGCTGTCAGGTATTTCATGTGCTGCTTACCAGTGAGTGTTCTGCTGCAGCCCATGCTCTCTCCAGCCCAGCCATGAGAAATCCCTCCTTGTCATCCATCCTGCAATGTAACTGACTGGTAATTAATTGGCAGGGGTTATACAGGAAAGCTGAGTGAACAGCTCGGGACAGAGCCTAAGCATAACACTGCATTTCCAGCACTGGGAAAACATGGGGAGAAGAATCAGGAGAGAGAAGGGGAAAAATACACTGAAGTCTTATAGGGTAAATCTCTACTTTCTTTTTCTACTGGGCACCTAGGCAATGGAACTGTAAATAGTTGCAGAAGAACAAATCAGTTGGGAGAAATAAAATGCATGCAAGGTGTGTGTTTCAAGCAGCTAATGCTACAGTTGGCAATGAGCTCTTTCATGGGACTACCAAGCAGGAAGATGACAGAGCTCAGGCTTAAAGAAGCAGCTCTTATGTTTTCCACCTACATCAGGGAATGATCCAGTCACCAGCCTCTGCAGCTGTTCCAGCTTCTGCTGCCTTTTTGAATGCTTCTCCACAAATCTTTTCCATGCCAAAAGTTTGCAGCTGCAAATTGTCTGAATGCCCCCGCAGCTGGGAGATGGCCCACCTGGGTTGCAGCCCCTCTTGCCCCAAATGCAGGCACTCTGAACAGCGTGATCAGCTCTGTATTGGTACTGCTGATGTGGGTTCTGTTGCTCATTTGGCCTCTACAAGATAAGTTTTGCTCTGGGTGTGGTGTCTCAACATGAGCATCCAGGAGGAAGAATAGCTTCATCAATTTATCTATTCTAGAACTTAAATGTCTGAAGTATAAAATACTGTAATTCCCGAGAACTGAAGCAGAGATGTCAAAACATCTCCAGCTGGGATAAAGTTAACAGAGTCTGATAAGCTGCAGTTTGGCTCTGTTTGCAGTGGAGATACCAGTCTGGAAAACTGCCCAGTGTGCTGTTGTAAGAGACCTGTAATTAGCATGTGACCACCACTCGTAGCGTATCTGAGGGTAAAAAGAACATGACAAACCTCATCTCTTTTCAGTTGTTGCAGGCTTTTGATCTTTAGCTCTTTACAAAGCTGTGGGTAGTCTTTTAATTAAAGCCTCCAATTATGCATTTGACAAAGATTGTGATGGCCAGCAAGTTGTAACGTTGGATGCCAATTGATTAAGGAATGTCTCTGCAAATTTACAGCCCTGTGAACCACCCTGTATCAATATTATAGTTGGATGTCTTCTGCAGTTGTGTGTAATCAGCATCTTATTAAATCCACAGCATCCCTATATGCTGTGTGTAATAGTTTCTGGAGAGCTGGATCACAGTGCAAGTGCTGCATGTATAGGGGGAGTGAAGGTGACTTTTACTGATAGCACCTACCAAGGGGATTAAGCCTCACAAGAGGACACTAGGGAATCTCTCAGGCAAAGAAATCCTTTGAGATGCTCCAGCTGGAACAGCTCTTCTGCAGCAGGCCTGTATTTAGCAGGAGTGAGTAACCAAGGATGTCAGGGGTGCAGTGAAAACACCATTTTCAACACAAATCCAAACCACAGCATGATAAAGCTCTGAATGAAGAAAATTAACCCTATCCCAGCCAAACCCAGTATCGCCTTCTGAAGGGAGAACTTGCAGTTGTTGCCTCTGTGTTTTTGCTCCGTGAGTGCTGTAGTTACAGCCCAGATGACCTGCAGGCAGGCTGGGGGCTGGCTGGGGTTTGAACAGATGCACAGAGCAGCTCACTGGAGCAAGATGGGAGTGGGACAGCAGCTGAGCTGCCTTAGTTTTTTGCAGACCAAATAATTAGCCTGGGCAGAGCACCCTGCTGGATTTCAGGTCCCCAGTGGTCTTGGGTGTCTGCCCTAAACTGAATTGCACAATCCAAACATTTACCACCTTTGCCAAGTGCAACTTGGTGATGGAGAATCAAAGCTAGAAACGTTCAGTATTTCTCTATTTGGGGTAGCTGTAGATTCTAATTTGCATTTACGATACAGGCACCTGGAAGTAAAGGGCATAGAGGCTTTCTCTGCTCTTCCCAACAAAGGGACATTTCAGATTCTCCCAGCCAAACCTTGGTATGAGGCAGGACAGCCCTGGCAATGTTGCAGCTGTATCAATTTGCCTCATTTAGAATGTATCACAAAAAAGTTTGGGGTTTAGAAAGAAAAGATGTGTCTAGAAATTATCTCTTCATTTGTGTTTATTATAATATTGTGTAAAATGCATGCTCAATTGCTGCTGAATTGTTATAATTAATTACATTATACCTTGAACAACTGGTAAAAATGTATACGTGTTGGAGCTGGACCTGGAACTTCATAACTGAGGGTGCTTGTGTTGTCTGGGAATTCAGGCAAGGCTTTGAGGCACTAAGTGCTTTGCAGTAAAATACCCTTTGAAAGAATCTGGACTCCAGCAAAGGAGCTAATATACACCACCACCACCCTCAAAAACATCCAAAAGTCTCATTTAGTGTCAGTCAGTGCTGTCAGGAATGCACTAGCAGGAGCTCTGGTTTTTTGTTGCTACTCAAACCCAGACATATTTGTAGTTTTGTTTACAGTTCTTTCATCTATTTGAATGTGTTTCACCAAGTATTGACAAGAGAACCTTATCTCTGCTGAAGCCCTAGCCAGAATGTATTTTCTCCTCCTACACTTGTTTCTTTGGGGATTTGGTTTTCCTCTTCCTTTAACACAAGCTTTAAACCATAACTACTGAGTACATCAACAGATCACCAGGAGAACCAATGTTTAGGCTGTATGAAAGCATAAACTACTCTTCCACATGCAGACCCATGTAGAGCTGGGAACCTGAATTCATAGCTGCTCCTATGTTATTCTACAAACATCTTGCACTGCACCAGGGAGACAGCCAGCTCCACTTGGAGGGCTGTCCTACTGACTGCAGCATGACTTCTGGGCCAGAGGTGCCTGGGGGATGTGTCTGCAGTGGCCCTCAGTGCAGGTGTGGCAGCGTTCAGCTCCTTCCTGGCTTGGGCAGTGGATGTCAGAAGTCAACACAGCCTGAGAAGATGGCTAGAAGGATAGTAACAAACAGAGTGTTCAGCAAGGTCCCGCCTACAGCCCTGTATCTGACTGGCTGAAATGGTCTGGCAGTGTGTGTGGGCAGTGGATGTGCCCTTGCACTGTCTCCAGCACACAACACTCTCCTAGGCACACACACTCCTAGATCACTCTGGAAGTCCTCCCCCTGGGTGCCTGGCTCCCTGGGCAGACCTTTGGGCTGTTGTTGAACTAAAATTGTTCTGTTACAAAGGCAAGTCCCTCCCTTCGGTGTTGAGAGCCCCTCTTATCCCCAGAAGCCTGAGCTGCAATCTACTTTACTGATCTTTTCCAAAATTCATGCTTCAAATTCTGTTTTGGAGTTTTCTGTTGTCCACTTCCTATGCCAAAAGGGGGAGGTTGTGACTCTGTTCATCCGTGTTAGAGTTGCCCATTGTCTGACACGTGTGAGCTGTAGCCCTTAGCAACTCACAGCAGTTCCAGCATGTCAGAGTGCTTCTTGGTACAGGAATTTTGTAACATCCACCAGGCATCGCCCCTCGCTGGTCAGCAACGAGTCCTCCAAAGTGCCAGCCAGCACAGCAATATTCCTCTGGAAGCCAAGGCTTGCGGGTAGTGTCACAGTCAGCCTGGCTCTCAGTTGGGCTCTCAGGCTTTGGGAGAGAAGGGAAATGGCAACTTAAGGCCTCTTCTGCTTCATGCTCCAGTTGGCCTTGGATCTCCCATTTAGCAGAATAGGTACTTTTAATGTGGTTTCAAATTGAGGGTCACAAATTACTTGTCAAGCGATTTGCCCATATTATGTTGCACTTTAGACTTTCATTCTCAAAGGTGAACATTGGTATATTTACGATCTTCTGAGGGAGAAAACCAGAATTTAATAGGACTTGCTAAATAGAGCAAATGAGGCTGCAGTGCACTTTCCCTCTGTTATATATTAAACTGGTGTTATTAAGTGTTAACTTAACAATGTATTGTATGGACAGCTAAAAGGGGCCAGGAAAAGTCTTTGTATAAAACATGTAAACAGCTAGGGTTTTTTTTATTGGAATCATTAACTGCACTGTAGTTAAATCCTTTGTTTTCACGGCTGGTTTAAATTAAATTAGCAGCATTGTGATTTTTTTTTTTTTTTTAATATGGAGGCTTCAATACATATCAAAAGGTTTAACAGAATAATTTAACTATGTATGTCTTAAAGGCTTTGTAGTTTTTTAAAAAAAGGATTTACTAAAATTTTATCTGGCAAAAAGCTAGGATTGTCTCAGGCCAGTTCAGGAGAAGAATGTTTAACATGTCAGTTTCAGTGATACTAGTAATACAATCCAGTGGCATTCACTCATTTTAAGTACACACATAAAGGTGGAGATGCATAGGAATTGAGAACGAGCTCTTGAGATGAGTCCTGTGGGACTTAAGTGACCAATGTCCATTAAATTTCAAATACTTGGGTATGTAATGCCACAGGTTTTCCTAGGGAGTGCTCAGCTAGTTCGCACCTTAACGTCTGTACCCAACCGAAGAGCAGATTTAACAATGCAAGGATATATATCATTAAACCAAAGAGCGTTACACTCAGTCCTGAGGGCATTCTCTGTGGTTTTTATCCAGACCAGACTCCAGGCATTGAGTATTTATGGATTCTGTCTCAGTGCAGCTTTCCTTTTCAAGAGGAGGGGTTTTCTGCTCTTGTATAGCCCTGCTACCCTTGAGCTCTTGTCATCTTGGCTTCCTGGTCAGAGCTGAGGATGTCACCTTGGGAGTTCTGACTTTCTACTTCAGCTTTAGCATGTTTCAAAAAAACCTCTTTCAAACTGAAATGACATATCTAAGTCAAACTCATGAAGTAATGCTGGAGACTCTGTCCCAGCTGGTGTTCCCAGAGAAACTTGGGGTCTGGCCACTCTCAGGGCTACTGTAGATCTTTCTCTGGACAGGCCACTTGCATGTCAGCAGATGGCAGGGAGGTGGACCAGGATGTTTGGATTGGTTTTTTTGATATTTTTCTTCTATTACCACTCTTTCAGGCCCCTGTTCATTCCCAGCGAAATGCCGTGGCCGTCACAGCATAGGCAGCCCATAGGGCTGCCAGACACACTCAGGTGAATGCCAGGCTTGCCAAGGCCCACATGTTGCAGAAAGCCCTTGAGGAGTGAAGCTTGATGGTGGTGGGATTGCAGGATCCCCACCCACAGCCCTGGAATTGCCTTTCCACTTCACACCAGCTTTAGCAGCAGTGACACAGGTCAGCCCCGTCTGTGGCTGAGGCACAACAGGGTCTGTCTTCTTTCCTTCTCTGTATATCCTCATCTTGTACTCAGCTCTTGTTCCTGTTTTTTTCCTCCTTCCTTCATCCTTCCTTTCTCCTACGCATGCACCTGGCCGTTGCTGCCTTCCCCACGTGCAGATGGGGCTGTTCAATAGCCTATGTTTGTGGAATGAGCTAATTTAAACACACACATTTGTCTCTTACATAAATGTGTTTATATTGTTTTTATGTGCTTTTGCGTAAAAGCTGGATCAAATAAACCTGAGCCCTGGGAAAGGTAGTAGCATCTGCTGGGTAGGGCAGGCTGCTTGGGATTCAGTGGCTGGGGTTAGAGTAGAAGCTCCTCACCTGAACAGTTGCTGACTGAGCAGTAAAGTACCTGCACAGCCTTGTCAAAGTGCTCTTAAATAAATGTAGGTTGATCTGGTGAAACTCTTTCTGGAACTGCTCGAACGCTGGAGGCCATGTTGTACAGGCAACTGGGGGGAACTCAGAGCACTTTTGTGGCAGGAGTTTTGAAGGGGTGATGGTGTCAGAGGTGGCTTGTGGCCCTTTCTAGAAGCACTGGTGTGAGTTACCTCTGCCAGAGATCATCTCTCCCCTGTGCACTCCTACAGCTCCTGCACATCCCCCTAAAGCAGCTGCCAGGGAGCAGTGAAGGCAGTGGTGGGCAGCAAGAGGCAGAGAGAAAGTGAATATTACCCTCTTTCACTTGGAGAGGATATTTGAACACCTAAGAACAAATATCTTAATGGTGCAAGTAGAGGAAAGACAATATAGAAAATGTCCCTGTCCTTTCCCTGCCTTTCTGGAAACACTTCAAAAGGAATGAAATGGGCAATCAGCAAATGATTCTGCAAAATACATTCCTGATCTATCAGCAAAGTCAAATGAAATTACCTAAACAATTTAGAGATTAGGAACATTGCAGAGCTCTAACCCTTCCTTGAAGGAGGTACACCCACAGTTTGTATTTACTGGAGCATGAAAATACAATTTGTTTCAGTAGGAGACAGTATGACTTTCCAGGCAGGGCTGGGTTCCCTTCAGGAGGGTCTGAGATTTCTACAGAAGGTGTTTGATGGGTAAGGTCAGCGTTTCCAAGGTTGCACTAAAGAAAGAGCCAGGACAATGGCAGTAACTGATATCCCAGATAATTTTAGGGACTCGCTGCAGAAATATCTCCCCACAGAGCTGTTTACTGGGTTCCCTAGACTTTAAACAGACTTCATTTCATGCTAGAAACAACAGGATTCTTTGTCTTCTGTATTTCTTCGATGTTGGGACTGTCTTTCTAGCACGTAGTTTGAGGTTCAGAAATTTACCTAAGGCTACTCTCTTCCCATGCAGTAATTAATCACGAAGAAACTGTTTAAGCAACAGACTCCTCAGTGCCTTCCTTCTGTACTGGAGAATGTGGAAACATAACTTGAAGCTCAGGCAGGCCCTGATCCCTGCAGCAGGACATTGCAGGCAAAGCATTCATGCATACCCTCACTACGGAGAAGGAGCTCTCCTTAAGCAATACTGTTCTTTGTCTTGGTGTGCAGAGCCTCTGGTGAGGCTGGTTGGCTCCTGCCTCATACACAGCAAGTAAAACTCTGTGGTCAGCAGGGCAGGCATTCAAAAGGCTCTCTGGGCACTTGCAAAGCCTGAAGAGTAAAAAGTTCAAATATCTGTGATTGGTTGGGGAGTACTCTTATTGCCTGATGAACCACTGTCCCTTTTAATTCTTGTTTTGTTTTCTGAAGTTGGCTTTAAAACTGGTGGAAGAAAATATCTGAAGGTACCAGTAAAGATGGTGGTAGCAATGTTCTGCTTTTTAAATTAATTTTTGGAGTAGCATCAAGGTACTGCAGAGATATATTAAGTGAATTGTGCTGCTCTGGGCAAGAAATGTTTAAATGTTTTAAATGTTTCTTCCCTTATAGTGTGTGCAAAAGCCTTTTTCGGCCTGTGCAGGAGGAATAACTGAAACAAATATTTCCCTATATTTATTCCCCAATACTTTTCCCACACAGAGAAAATTTCCCGCCCTCTTCTGTTCTCTCCGAGGCCTATCTAGAAAAGCTTTATTGAGAGATGCCTGAAGAGAAACACAGAATTCAGATCCTTTGTGGATACTCCAGACTGATTCAAGTTTACCTTCTTGCTTTTTTTTTTTTTTTTTTTT
>VZRV01008901.1:237425-265125 GCA_013398115.1 Falcunculus frontatus | reverse complement strand
TTTTTTTTGGTTTGTTTGCGGGGGTGAGGGGAGGGAATTGTGTCTTAGTTTTTCCCCCTACAGTTATTATTTTGTTGCATGTCTTGGAGGGTGGAAATTCTTGCCTAGAGGAAGTGTCCTACCTTTTTTGATGGGCATGGGGACCAATACAAAAATATTATTTTCTGATTTATACTGAGATACTATTTTTTCCCCCCTCTAAAGACACTCAGACACTTTTATCAGATACATGAGAAAAGCGAATCAAAGCAATGCGTTGCAGCAAATCCTGGCTGCTGTGCTTTCCCTGTCACTTCTTGCCTCTTGGCCACAGTGGACGTTGGGTCTCTTCAGGAGGGGTCCTGAGCAGGCTAGCGAGGTGTTGTGGCCCCCCTGTGCTGCACTTCCCTCCTCTGCTTGCTGGCCATGAGCATGGGCTGAGGCCAGTAGATAGACAAGGACTTGGCAGCTGCTTCCATCCAGCTAAGGGCTGGAAGGATGGGGTGCCTTTTTCATGGAATTTCAATCCTCTTGCACCATGCAAGGCCAAATTCTCTTCTTGTGCGCTCAATGTCCATGGAGTTAATCCCAACCTACAGTGATGCTGGAAAACTCTGACCTCTACAGCTAATTTCCAATTGTAATCCTAAAAGAAGAATGGTTGGCTAGTTTGGTTTTTCTGCCCGTGCTTAAGTGCATTTTGCTTTCATTATGGGGTGTCAAGTTGTTAATATTTATGGAGGACACAAAAGAATGAAAATTCTGTTTCGTGTTCAATCTGACATCTTTTGGCACCAAAACCCTCTAGTCATGGTAGTAGTTCTGTTTCAATTCGGCAGAGCTCTTTCGAGATGAAGTCCTTTAAAGTGTGGTTTGGCTCTGAGGAGGGATTCTATGCAAAGAGTATTCAGGGGGTCTGCCTTTATTGTCTCAAATATTAATAATTTCCAGATCAAATGCAGTTTGCCTTGAGTTTGTATTTTTGTTCTTTCTTCCTGTTGTCTCAGCTTGGTTAAATGCATTGTGACGCTTTTAAAGTCAACCTGCTTCTTTCCTTGGCAAATGTCCCCCTGCACAGTGAGGTTCTGCAGGTCTCCTCTAGCTCAGTCACCCCTTTCACTGTGCAGAAGGCAGAAGCAGCAAGAAGTGGCTCCTGGGAGCTGTAGTAGAGGAATGATCTTCCCCAAGTGGGTGCACTGAGGCTCCAGGGCCACGCTGTGCTCTGCGAGCCTGTGGTGGGACAATATTCTGCCTTGCTCCTGGAAAGCTCTGCCTGACCACACACCAGCACCTGTCCAGACCTGCTCAGCCCAATCCAAACTTATGAGGTTCTTCCAAGGGTTGAGAGAGATGATGTCATTACTTGGACCCTTCCAAGGGTCCAAGAGAGATGATGTCATTGCTGGCATAATGCTGAAATGCCAAGCCCTGGAGGCCTTCTCTGCAGCTCCAGCAGCACAGCCATGCATACTAACATGAGTGAAGTGACACTGCCTTGGAGGTTCTTGGGTCAATGAAGCTTGCTCTTGTGGAAGCAAAGGAAGAAGACAGAAGCTACCTTATACAGCTCTAATTGTGTGCATTTGGCAACAAAAATAATCAAAAAGCAACAGCAAAATTCTCCAGAAGGCTGTGGGGAAGGAGAGATTATTACTGAAAAGGGTATTTAATTCTCTTATTGAAACAGCCCACAGATTCTCAGGAAGTTAAGGAACATTGAATGCTGCAAACTGTGCCTGCAAGCACAGGTACAGTGCATGTGTTCAGAGAACATATGTTTACAGATAAGCTGCTTGCTCGTGAGCATACACGATTTGTGATGCGTGCTTTGCATGCAGTGCTCAATCTGTGAAGTATAGCCAGGATGCACTATGAAGAAAAGTTGACTTTTGAAGTATTTTATAATTCTAATGTTGAAATCACAGTTGTCTAGAAAAACCTTCTTCCAGTAAGTGCCCTATGTTTCCTTCTAAGATTTCATTTGTTATTTGCTGTACCAGCTTAGGCATACATTGCATATCCATAAGCCACTGCATGTGGAATACTCATTTAGACCAGACCTCTCCTGGAATAAAACCCTTTAGGACAGAATGCTAGCTCTCTGAGTACATGCTAGATAGTTTCAAATTCTCATTAATTTTTTTTAATATTTATGACTGCATCATATTCTACTATTGATCAGATACTCCAGTTTAAATAGGTTTCTTACTGAGTTTTTGTGTATGAGGAAGGAAACACGTTAGTAGTAGGACGTAAGCACAAATACCAATGAAATAGCAACCTTTGAGCTGGAGGCTTGGTTTGTCGGTCACTTAGATAACCACTGCTATTGCCAGTGACCCTGTAAGTACAGATGTTCACATTAAATGTTCTCCATCCAGTACCTTCCCTGACACACTCCATGGTAGCATTTCATGCACCTACCACCGGCCGAATGGGGTGGAACATAAAAGTTAATTTGCAAACTTTCACGTTTTCTGCTGTATTTCAAAGTCCATCCAGACACTTTAGCTGGGGTTATTGTGCCAATGGATAGTGCTCTTCGATCCAGAGGAAACCAAGCTTAGCCTCTGCCACGTTCTCCTCCTGCTGCAGTCTGTGTGAGCCGCCGAGGGCTGTGCCTATCGTCCAGGAAAAGAGAAACTCTGTCTTGATTTAGCTCAGTATAGAATCCTGGTATAAAGCTTGGGCTGAAGTGTTATGGGATGATTACACGGTATCAGTGTCTCTCCACATTTTCATGACCAAATGAAATGGCAGCCTGGAAGGGTCTGTCCCCCAGAGTGCCAACAGGATGCCAGTCTTCCCATCCCTCCACAAAAAGCAGCAAGAATTTAATGGATCTTAGCACCAGCTTTCTTCTGCTTTCTGACATTTGATATGGAAAATGCTTGTAAGCGTGTGATCAATGCTTGGTTTGCTGCATGGGAATGGTTATAGTTTGAGGGGAGTCTAGGGGATACTTTATGAGCTATTAAGTAACTCATTAACTGGCAGGCTGCGTACTTGACACCA
This sequence comes from Falcunculus frontatus, assembly GCA_013398115.1. Classification (NCBI taxonomy): domain Eukaryota; kingdom Metazoa; phylum Chordata; class Aves; order Passeriformes; genus Falcunculus; species Falcunculus frontatus. Next base: position 262,131 of record VZRV01008901.1, on the reverse strand, counting down.
GAATCCCAGACAGGCTAAGGTGTCTTCTGATAGAGTGTGCCTGAGTTTAAAAATGCAGCAAATAAATGTTCATCTAACAGCTCTCATCTCTTCTCCTGCAGACAGCATGTCATTTTAAATGGCAGAGACACAAACTGCCTTTGCTGCTGAACCTTTCCTAGAAAGAACACCTGTTTCTGATATCACATTAATGCTATATAAAGCTTTTCGTGGAAGTGGAAAATGTGTTAGAAGATGGTATTGTTCTATTATCATTAACACCTATATCTTTTTTCTTTTGTTTTTCTTCCTTTTATTTTTTTTTTAGTCTAAAGCAATAGGTCTGAACATATAAGGTACTTCTGTCAATCAGTGGTGGTTCATCCCTTTGCCTGGAATTCCTGAGTCAGCAGGAGAACACGTCACTGCTGTACTCCTACACCCCCCATGTTCTGCTATCTCAGCAGCTGTAAATAAGGTATAGGGAAATATTAGATAGGCTGTGTTTACAGATACCCTGAGATGGCCTGTGTTTATTTCTATGCTGCACCTGAAGAAGAGCATGAGTGTACATACCCTCGTTATCAGCAGCTTCTTAGGACCCTTAACACAGTGGTAGCACACAGGAGCACAGACAGCAGGTTAACCTGAACATAGCAACTGCCTGTTCTCCCTTGTGGAAAGTTGTGTTCCCTGGACTGGAGCTCTCAGCAGGAAGTCCATGCAAAACCCCTTGATTGCATGCTCTGCTGTATTCAGTCCAGAGAGTGGGCAGAAGAATCTGCAGCACCTCATTTAACTCTTCCCTTTTTCTTTTGCCAGATTAAGGAATTATTTCTGCTCTTCTGCTCAGGCTCAGACACTCCAATGGCACAGGAATAGCTGTAAGGTCAAGGTCGTAGAGGACCAGCAACAACAGAAGCGTGGAGTTCATAACTGTGTCAGGACAGGGTGAACTGCCTGAACAGGGATGCAAAAGCCTTTGCTCCATCCCACACAAACGGTGGCATGCATCTTCCTGGGGGAAAACCAAATGTAAGCATTGCTTTACAGGGTGAGCAGGAACAAGAAAAGCCTAAGCACAGTGCAGCTCAGTTCACCAAGTGAGTGCTGAGTGAAGCCATGTCAGTGTCTGAGGTGCTCCTTCTGCTGCCTGTGGCAACTCACTGCCTCAATTCCCTGCCATTTCATCTCATGAATGCCCATGGATGCTGGCAGGGAACACAGTGGAGCGGGCAGCTCTGTGCCAGCAGGGAGAGTGGACTGGGTGGCACCAGGTGGGAAGTACAGACTGTATTCAAATAACAAAGCTGTCAGGCAAAGATGCATTGGAAGTATTAAGCCCTGCTTCCTTGTAGATTGTTGTGGTTAGTGGGAAGTGCAGATGGAAAAGAAAATAATGTGCAATATGATTTCACAGTCAGTGTAGGGTGTTGCAGACAATTTCTCTGTATAAACTGACAACCTGACTGAACCTACAAGCAGCAGGATGCCAAGGAGGGCATCTGTACTACCTGTAAGTGATTTGTCATTTTCAGAAGTGTCTAAGGTGGCATGGAGGTATTTTCAGAGTAAAACAGGTAAACCAAAAGGTGTCCTGTTCATTCCTCCCCTGAATAAAATATCAGTAGAGATAAACAGAGTAGCATTTGGAAAAATCTGGAAGTTGTTAACCTTCACCATGGCCAAAGCAGACTTGGGATTATATGTATGCAGTTTGGTCAGGAATCCCCTCTAGGGTACTGGATTTGTGGGATCTTGGCATAGTCACAGTCCTTTGGTGAAGAGAAGAGAGAAAAGGAGTTGCCCAAATTGCCCTGAAAATACCAGGAAATTACCTACATTTTTTTCAGCTTACTTTGAGTCCTAGATTTCCTAATCCAGTTGAAAGATTTTATAATGTAAACTGCATGCAATTCACAAAAATGACAGTTATAAGGCAAAGTTATTTATTTTACATTATAATGTTCAAAAACATTCTTAATTGATAATATAAATATTCTCAAGCCCAGCTATTGGTAAACTTGGGCACACCAATAGAATAGTAAAAATGATGAGAGTTTAGAGTAAAAGACCCTCAAATGCTTCCCAATTTCCGGTTTGTTTTTTTTCAGGTGCACGGGGCTTCTGTTTTAAGCACATACAACCCACTCCAGTAAGTGGAACAGCTTACCAATGTGTGGTTTAAACAAATGCAAGTTAAAATTCTCCCAGACTCACCTGACTCACAGTTGATGCTGTAATATGCTTGACAAATATTGCAAGACTTCTGTTAAGCATTTATGGCAAGATTCCCAGTTGCATCCAGCTGATAGATAATGCATCAGGTTTTGACTGTATGAAGTATTGGGAGGTATTCTGGAAAAGGCTGCAGCAGCAGGTTGTGAATGAAGCAGGAAGAACAGAGTTTTTTCCTTTGGAAGTAACAACGTTTAATTGTTTAGATTTTTCTCCCACACTCGTTTGGTTTTGTTGTGAAGGAAAGTAAGTGAGGCTGGAAAGGCCCTCTTCAGACGATCTAGTACAACTTCCATGTGCAAAGCAGGATCAGTTTGAGCACTTCTGATGAAAAATGAGGCTGCTTATACCAGGCAGTGCACTTGGCATTTCAGAAACTTGCCAGACGGCAAGGAAGAGAAAGAAAGGGTGATGGGCTCTGAGAAAAGAAAATGTGACTGGCTTCAGTGACCACTCTTCAAGTGTTTATTCTAAACGTGCTTTGGGTGCCTCTGATTGAGCACGTTTACATGCCCACCATTAGGGGAGGAAACATACGTTTGGGATTTTGTATTTTGCTAGGCTAAGTGATGACAATGGAGATATATGTATATATAGGTGTATACACTTTATATAGCTAGAGATAAGCTTAAGTGAATGCCGTTCTTAACAAAGGTAGATGGCAACTCTGCAAAACATTTTGAAACCTTTTCTTCAGGCAAACTTCCCTAATGACACATGGGTACAGCTGTGGAGCACAGCAACAAGCTCCCTATCTGGAGAGCTCAATTTGCAAGTAAGAACTTCAGCTGCCGAGCAATCACAGCAAATGAGCAGCAGATGAAACGGGCATTGTACACGGTGGGTGTAACACACTCAGAGGTGTTGGCTGCCACCATGCTCCTGGCCTGTGCTGCTGAGGCTAGGGCTAACATGTGCTTTGAATGATGGATCTCCCAGTGCACTTGGGTGAAATGAGATTGTTTTTAATAATGTCTGTGACATGTGCAAGACGGACATCACTGGCTGTTCAGCAGTTAGGAGGAAATAGTAGTATCTTCAGGGACAGACTGACAAGCTGGGGCAAGAGATGAAAAAATTGTGGTGGTCAAACACGTGTCTCCAATTGCCTCTACATGATGATACACCATTTGGCAGATGCCTGGGGAGAGTGCTCTAGGAGTAGGCTCTGGCCAGTAGTGCTGTCTTTGCCTCTTCACTTGTGCTGTGCTGAGCGTGTCAGCTCTGTGCTGCAGCAGCTTTGCCCTGTGACAACTTGGGGCACCACCACCCAGTGGCTCCAACAGGAGCAAGAGGCTGGAGGTGTACCAGCAATTCTAGTAAACTACTCTGACCTTGGACTATTGGTGGTGAGGAGCCAAAGTTCCTGTCTGGCAGGAAGTCTAAGTGTTTAAAAATTAAAATTCACTTGTAATTGAAGTGAAAAATTAAAATCTCAACATCTTATGTTAAGCAAATTCAGGTAAATATTGATTATTTCCCCAGAAATTGTTCTATTAGTTTCAATGTTAAATGTAATAGTCATATTAAATATTGAATGCATGGGTACAAAGAGTCAATGTAAATATTTACTGTAGCATTAACTATATGATACAACTGCAGTAGAATGTTTGGACTCTTTTCCCCATTGCAGTTTTATCATAATTGACATGTTTCCCCAAACATTTTGGTTTGAACAAAATGATATTGATCTTTTTCAAGAAAAACTCTTTTAGTCAGCATTTTTCCAGGCAGCTGTGACACCCAGGGTAGAAGTCAAGCTGACCTTGTCCCTTCCAGCATCCTGCAAACAGCTCTTCTGTTGGGTTGCTCTTCCAGAGTAAAGTCTTTGATAATGTTGGGGAGACATTGTACTCCAGGGGTGCTTGGGTTGAATCAAGTGGTGCTGTGAAAGGAATCTGGGGCTGCTTAGGAGGAGAAAGGAAAGCAGAATGCTTTTGCTCTGGACCTCATAATAACAGAAAGGGGAGATGCTACACCCAGCTCCCCACAGATACTCACATTGTGTTTTTTGAGCTAAATCGATGGGAGTAAGGCCCCAGGTGCCTTTAGGAATCCATCCCTCAATGTGTTGCAGTCTTTCATGGCTGTGTCAGGACTAGCCCAGCCAGACATCCTGGGGTGGGGTTCTAAACCATGCTGGAAAACCCTGGACAATGACTCAAAAGTGCTGAAGTGTCAGTTTGCCTTGAGCTCAGGCTGCTGGATCCAAGTTGTTCTGATGGGGTGGGCTGATCATGCCTCAGCAATCACTGAACAGCTTTGCTGCCAGGGCTCCACGACGGGCTTGATGGAGTCTTGTAGGAATGCGGGAGCCCTCTTGCCCCTCCCTCTTCCCTGTGCACTTCAAGGCTGCTCTCCCTGCATGTCCCTGGCTGTTGGCACCTTCCCACAGGTTCAGGTGTCCCCCTCTTGTTCCCTCTGAGTCTTGCTCACCTCGGGGGCAGCCTCTGGGCTGGCTCACGTCCGGGCTTATCCTGTCAAGGGATGAGCAGCTCTCTGTGCTGAAGCAGCTGCTGTAGGAGGAGGTACAGGCAAAGCTGCTTTGTACCAGTTTATGGTGGGCTTAATAATTTTCCACTTCTCAAAGAGGTAAAATCTTTCCTACTGCTCCTGCTGTCTGTGTGTGGTGGAATAAACATCTGTTGGGCAGTTCTAGTTTGCAAGTGAGAGCAATTACCCGTGGCACAGGTGTGTTATCCTCCGAAAGCTTTTATTTCTCTCAAATGTGGACATGTCTGCAAATAATTTGAGGCATTGCTATTATATAGCCTTACACCCTATGGAGGATAATTACTGAGGTTTTTTCCTTCACCTTACTGTATCTTTGTTTTATTCACCAGAGGAAAACTCCCACTTATGCCCCTCCCATTTGCCACATAAAAACTCTCTTTGAAGTGGGAATACAAGTCACAATAAGTTTATTGTTAAAGTAAATTAGCACTGAATGAGAACACAGTGAATCTTTATAAGCCAATAGGTTTTTGGAGAATGAGCCATTGAATTCCAGTAGTTTGGCTCCCGTTTGTGGTTCACTGCCGGTTTGTGTGAGTGTCTGATAAGAATCAGTGGGAGAATGAACTGACCATCTCCTGCAAACAAAACACTTTTTTTGACCTCTCTGTCTGCAAAATACAGAACCTTTAGGGTTCTGTTTCCTTTCATTACAGGCTGCGTCTGCAAATGATTGGAAACATACCTATAACTCCCAGGATGTTCGGATAGAAAGCCTTGGAAGTTCAGTTCTACATCAAACCCTTTGAAGTTCATTCCCATCTCTGCAAATGACTGATGGAAATGACTGATCATCTGAAACTTGTTAAGAATGTAATCCATTAACTCCCTAGTGGCTTTTGGATCAGGCCCTTGCAGTGAGCTCTCCTGGAATAAGGGACATTCTTTTTCCATCTCAGTTTTGCTCCATTATTGATTGGTAGGAATCTGAAATGGGACAAAATCTGATTTAAATTTTCTTTTCCTACAGTAATTTAAATAGCTTTTCAATGGCAGCCTGGCATCAAGTGATGCCTAAAATAAGGCAAAAATAACAAACAAATTTGTCGGCTTGAAAATTCCAAAGGAAGTTGACATCTTTGAAACAGGGGCTGGGCTCCAGTGCTGGTTTACTTATCTGGTTATTTTCTGGATCCTGGGGCACATCCTGTTCTTGAATGTGGTAGCAAGTTTGCCTGAACAGGGGACAGAGGGAGCATGGAATGCAGTTGCTAGCTCCATGCTTTCTGGCCCAGGCTCCACTTGTCTTGGGACGTCTTTAGATTGTGCTTGCAGAGCACTCAGCAGAGCTGGATATGAAAATCTCCTTACCACAGGGCATCCCTATATTTCCCAACTTCCCCACGATCTTTGCAGGAGACTTGAACAAATTCTCACTGCCTGCTGTCCCTGGCTCAGGGGTGAGCAGTGGGGGGGATTTGCTGACCTGGCTTAACATACTGGTATGCAAAAAGCAATGCCAGGATCTGGTGAGCATGGCAGCATCTTAAAATGCCCCTGTGTGCATCTGCAGTGAAAACTTAGGAAAAAATTGACAACTTTACTACTTCTGGTTCCATGCGCTGTTTAAAGCTGGCACAGGAAAAACTGGAGAGTTTGTCTTTTTTATTGGTTTAGACTCTGAACTCTTTACATGTGTTCCTACATCTCTTGGTAGGGCTGTTACAGGGTGGAAGAAACCTGGCTTTGCCTATCAGACCTCTGTGAAGAAGCAGCTTTCCAGTTTTGTTACAGTTTTCCTTGAGGGAATGCACTGGGGATGGTATGAACACGGAGTCCTCTTAAAACCATTCTGTAAATTCACATTTTAGGCTAGGACACGTTGATCTTGATGGATGGAAAAAACCCAACCCATCAGATTATTTATGTCTTAAGAAAACAAACCTTCTGAAGTGAAATATCGACTCGCTGTGGGCAGTGTTGAAGCCCATACCTAGAGATGATAACATGAGTCTTCCTCTGGGCTAGGAAAGCATCAGCCCACTTGGTGTGTTGGTTCCCCACAGGGTCCAGTACCCCAGCTCTGGGGACACTGTGGAGGCCACAAACCCAAGGTTTGGAATCCAGGACTGGATGGTGTGAGCTGATTTTTCTTGGGCTGTGACAGTTTGTTAGGGCTGCAGTAGCCCACGGCAACTGGCAGACATTGCTTCAGTCCTCAGGTTGCTCTGGTTAGCACTGGGAGATCTATGCAGTGAAATATTTCATGCTGTAGGAACTGAAGTGCTAAATGCAATCCACTTGGGAGCACAAGGCCAAGTAAAGCATTAACACCAGAGTTAAGACAAACTAATTCAGGAATAACTAATATTGTTGACTTTGCTTGCACAAAATGTCACTTTCTTTGAGCTTTTATTTTCTCTCCCAAGAGCAGGTTTAATGGCAAACACAAATATTAGTCATCTTTCCCCTATTAATTATTGCTAAAGATTTAAAGGGTCATAGACTTTGAAGTTAATGCCCCATTCAATGTGGGAAAAGGCAAAACTGTACATCCCCAGTGGTGTTGTTCTTTCTGGCTGGCTGGTTGATCACAGACTGACTGTCCTGCCTTGCGACATCGGCAGCACATGGTGTTGCTTAGGGGCAGTAATTGCGAGAAGAAGAGGGTTTTGGATGAACAGAGTGAGCACGGCTGCAGGTGTGCAGCACACGTGCATTTGTGTGCAGTCCTGCACGTGGAGGGGAATGAATGCAGCACAGCCCTGCTCCTAAACCCTGCTGTGCCAAGGCCTGCTTTCCTGCTCTTGTGCAAGATTTTATCTTTGCTTATCCTGTACAGTGATCTCTTTCATGTCATATATACAAAAGGACTTTTGAAATCCTGGATTAACTTTGGAATAAAGTTTTGATTTCCTTCAAATGTGGGTGGTTTCCATGGCCTGCTCCACTCCCAGAGTGACTCTGTCCAAATGGCATTGCAGGACTCCTGGATTCCCATTTGTCAGCTCCAGGTCAGATTTCTTTGCTTTACAAAAGTGAAGATGTTTCGTAATCCTCTGCCCACTTCCTTGGATAAAGATGAGCAGAGTTATTCCTTTCTCAGAAATCTCTTGCCTGTGCGATTGCCTTTTATCAGCCCTACACAGATATTATGAGGGATGGAATTTGGACTCATATTTAGAGCTATCAGTGGGGATATGTGTAGGAAAAAAGGACCCAACCCTGCTAACAAGATTTTAGGAAGTTTTGAAGAATGGAACAGCTTTTGTAAACTTAGTATGTTTGTAACATAACATTGAATGCAATATTGAATTTAAACCCATTTAAATTTTTTTGAAAAGACAAAAAAAAAGCTGAAGAGACAAACAACTTGGCTAAAAAATTGATTATTTTTACCTAATCGGTTTCGTTTGCCACAAATGCAATTTTCAAGCAGTCACAGGCAGCTATTAGTTTGGATCAAATTCAATTAATAGCTTTGGCTGCAAGTGTTGAAATATTTTGTATTATACCAATATGGCTATACCTGTATCAAAAAAACCTGCTCTGCACTTCTCAGAGAATTTCAGTTTGGGGCATTTGTAAAGTAGAGATGGACTTTTTTTCTGCAGTGACAATTCAAGCTGAAAAACTCAGATTTATAAAGGGACGTATTTTTTCCTGCTGTCTAAAGAAAAATGATAGAATGTTTTGAAAGATTTTTCTTTTAAACCTAGGCGATTTTTCTGGAAGGGTTAAAAAAGGAAACATTTCATCAAGAGCAGATCCTCTTAAAAGTCCTCCTGTTCATTGTAAAACTTAATTTTTTAATATTGCTGCTGAGCCACTGAATGCGAGTCTATTTGTGGTAAAAGCCAGGGAAATAACTGCCTAGAAGTGGGATTTGCTCCCACATTTCCTGCCTGCTCTGATTACCACTCTCCAGGGCACTCTAGGGTGTCTGAAGCTCTACCTCACTGGACTTGATTGATTATGAGAAGGAAAGGTAAGGACCCACTCTGTAGCCTGGCCCTCCTTTCCAGTACATGAGTGTCCACAATGCAAGCCTTTCCCTTTACTGAAAAGGTCTGTAAAAAAACCAAAACCCCCAAATCAAAACAAAAATCCCCCCTCAACTTTGTGCAATTTGAATGGATATCCACAACCCTGTTGTGTGCAGCAATATTGGAAAAAAATGGAACAGCACTTCTCACTTGTTTCTGAACTCATCTGCCTCTTCTGTGACAGTGATAGGCTCAGAAATGACTGCTGATTACGATAGGTGGAAGTCATGAATACAGAGGGACTGGGAGGAAAATTGCATTGCAATCTGCCATCCATCCTGGAATCCAGAAGGGAGATGATGCTGTGCCAACGTGTCCTCTGTACATGCTGCTTAAGGGCAAAAGGGGAGCTGGACTCTCCCAGGGGTCGATGCTGAGCTTTAGCACCTTTCAGAAATCAGCTCTTGAAGCAAACGAGGGAACATCGTGAAGGCAGCACTGGTTCCACAGCAGGGCTCGGGGCAGCAGGAGACCATCAGCTGGCAGTGGGCAGGTTGAGGCAGCACTGGAGAGAGCCACTTGGCACCGGGCAGGTGGACTGGACAGCGGGAGTGCAGTGCCATTTGCTCCACGCCTCGGCATTAATGAGACACCTATTGGAATTCTGCACGCTCTTTAAAGACCTCCTGTGCAGAAAATTGTTACGTTTACCGTAATCCTTTGCAAGTGAAAAAGCAAACTGGAATCTTCCCTGCTGTACTTATCTGTGGACTTCCTAGGAGGCTTTTGGAGCTGTGCAAGTCACTTGGCTTACTGGAAAGAGGTGCTGAGAGGTAGACAGCTGCTGCAAGCGATGCGCTAACTGCAGAGTCTGGTGCACAAAGTGGGGAGGGTTCAGCATTAAGGGCTGTTATTTGACTTGACAGTCAGAGTTGAGTTTTTCCAAGCAGTTTCCCCCTGTGTGTGCACACTCTGAAAAGCAGTGATGCTGCACATGCAGAAGAGACCTAACATACCACGGATGGAAGCATGCAGTGGAGAAGAGCACTTAGAAATGCAGGCCCCCAGGACTTGGGCTCTATTTTAAAGGATCTTAAATATCTGGCATGCTGAGCTGTACCCAGAAGACTGGCTATAGGATTAGCAGGGAAGGAGTAGACTGAGCCATCCCAGGCTGTGTTTAGAAGTGCTTTTTCCTAGACCAGCTTAAAACTGTTGGCTTCCTCAGTGTTGGTGACATGCAGTCTGGGGAAGTAGTCTCTGTATTAGGAGCACAGTGTTCTCTGGCTTATGATGCATCTGGACTGGTGGGAAGGGATCACTTAGGGGGCCTTACTGTTTTCTTCCCAAGGAGACCTCCACTGCACATATGCTTTTGAGGAAAATGGTTTCTCTCCTGCCCTAATCCTTTGCCTGCACTGCCCTTTAATGATCATAGCCCTGATCTATAACCCCTGGTGGTTCAAATTTGAAATTCTGGCTCGGCAGCTGGAGAATGTAAGTTTTGCTCCTGGAGCCCTGCCCCAGAGAGCTGACCCTTGCTGAGGCAGAACTAGGAGCTCTCTCCTGACTTAATGTGGGTTTCACTGGTTTGCAGCACCACTTGGCACCTCTCTCTTTGACCTACCTAGAGAGAAGGCTGGGCAAGAGAGAAAAGTCAGAAAGGCAGAGGAACTATTCTTTTGTTGGGGGCTGGGATGCCCTACTACTTACTGTAGCTGAGAACAAGCATAGCATCCTCTGTAGTACCAGAGCCAGGAGACTGCAAGAGAGAAATGTATAATCTTGTGCCTGGTGTGGTAGGGGGAGGGGAAAATGTCTTTTAAAGTGTAATAACACCTAGGTTTTATAATCCTGCCCAGCTCAGGCTTGACAATTCTTCCGATAGCCCAAATACTATAAATTTAGTTGAAGATAACAGAACAGATGGGCAAAACATATGGTTTGTAGGTAGTGTGTGGTGGTTGATATTTGTGGTACATTAGGGGAATTTATTTTATTCTCTCTCTTTCCTTGTATAACTTTTTTGATACTTTCTTGAGTTCTTTGTGCCTTTAGGTGAGCTTGGGGCTTTGCAAATGTCTTATAACTTAGCTTTGTTCAACCAAATTATCTGTTGCTATGTAAATCTTCTTTAGAGAGTGAATTGCCTGTACATGTTATCTTCAAGCTCCAGTTTGAGCCAGTAGAAGCTGGATCACTTAGAGACCAATCACTTATTCCATCTGTCCCATGAATATCTGTGGAGAACTTGAATGGACAAGTGATACAGTACTGAGACTGCCCTCAGCCTGCCTCCTTTCCCAGTCCTCACCATGTGCACTGGACACTGAGAGTTTGCTGTGGATGCAGAGTGTGACTGCATGGGCTGCCTGGGAGCAGCATGGGACCAGCTAGGCAGAGGCCACATTCCCTCCTGTGCTGGCCTTTCCCTGCTGGGACACAGCTCCCCACCAGCTCTGTCTGCAGGAGGGGACACCTCAAGCAGTGCGTGCTGCTGCCAGCAGCATGGATGGCTTCCCTTCTGGTTTTGTTTAGAGAAAGCCTTCCTGTTCTGCAGGGGACTGCTGGAAAAACACCAGAATATTAACCCCCTGATTTACCTGCCAATCTCCTCCCCAGCAAATCTGAGTGTTATGCCGGAGCTAGATAGAGCTTTTTATATGATGTTAGACTTAGGCAAGTCAGATTATGTTCAGTGCACAAATATACAAATGCTTCAAGTATTTGCTTATGGAGATCTGAGAAAAGCTGAGTAAGAATGAGTCATGGTTACAGCACAGATTTACATTTAAGGGGAAGGAACTTCAGAGAAATGTAGAGGACACAGTACATTTGCCCACAGCTTTATGATGGTTGAAAAGAGCCCTTTTTCTCTTGTAAAGGACTTTTGAAAGCTGGTCTTTCTATGTGGCCATGATTTGAAAGGAAGGTGCATGTTTTTGTCATAGTGAATGAACAGGATAAAATCCAGCTTCGGATAAAGGATGGGATCAGGTTTGAACCACACTCAGCTTCAACTGTCAGAATTTTCTGTCCCTGAACCTCACCTAAGTGCTGTGAGTTTTGAGACAGGGTGCTGAACCACTCACAAGTGTCTACCTTGCGTCTTGAGTGTACTCTTGTGATGTAGGGGCAGTGTCTTGGACCAGAGCTTCTGAATGTGTAAGCCTTCGTTTATTATCCTCGGATCCACCTTGGTTCATGACCTGCATGCCCAGAAACTGCAGGTGTCTGTACTCCTTCTCACATTCAGTAACAAAATCACTTGCAGTAGTATTCTCAAAGTGTTGCTGACCTAATGTGTCCCACTTCAGTGAATCTAGCTGAAAACCATCTATAGGTTTTTGACTGCAGCTTGAGCCAAGGCTCTTCCCTATTATCTCAGACTCCTTAAAGCAGCCTGGTGGTGCATGATCTGTCATTAGAGATGTGGAGTCTGTGGACATCCTGATCAAATGAATAAGGTAAATATTTTCTGTTTTGCAAACACTGTAAATAGGTTGCCCTGTGCCATAGATGTCATGTCATCCTCATGAGAAAGCCAAATGTGCCTTGGGGAACCAGATGAAGCTGAGAGTTTAGATCAATTTAACTGAGCCAGGCTTGGGTTGATGTCTGTGCTGCTGAGAGCAGGATACTGAATAGCTGTGTTTTTATTCAAACTGTGGAAAATTGAGCAGAAGATTACTACTTTAGTTGTCTGGAAAGATGCACTGCAAATTAATGGGAACTAAGGCTATAACCCTGCAACACATTTGGCATTCCTATAATCAGTGTATGCTTGATGCATAAATCTGCTCCAGCCAATGGCATCAGTTCTGGGCTCCCATTGACAAGAATGGGTTTCAGGATTGGCTTGTGGAATTGACTCGCTGATGTGGATTTGTATTTCAGGAGCAGTGGTCAGATTCCAGCTGGCAGAAGGTCAGTGTGAGCTGTCACTGAAAGCACAACTCAAAGGCTGAGGGAAATTGTAGGAGAAGGATTATCTTGGCAATGCAATTTGGGCCTTCCTGAATTTTAGGATTATTGCAATATGCACACGCTGATCAATGAAGATCCTTAACTCTGGCATCTCCCCCTTGAGGCCGGACTTTAAAATTACAAAATTCTGAGAATCAAAGGAAATTTCAGAAGCGCATTTCAGACCCAAAGCTGCAGTTCCTTGTGCAGGCTTGTGACTCCTGTGTTAGCTGGGTGCATTATGGCTGCCTGGGCAACCTAGGAAATGAGGGAGTCAAGTTGTGGAGAAGGAGCTTTTCGTTAGTATCCATTGATACCAGAGTGAGCAGAACTGGGATCCAGAACTCGGAAAGGTGAAGGCTAAATAATGGGCCTGATATTAGAGGAGGATGAATGTTGTGCCATGTTGCTTAGTCCATCTCTGAAGGTCTATGGAGAGATGCTGTGGCTGGGGACAGGATGACTGTGCCTGGGGAGCTCTACAGATTGGTCTTGTTCTTTTGCTTGACTGGAGAACACTTCTGCTCCAGCACACAGCCTTTGTAAAATCATAATGTGTTTACAAAGTGACTTTTCAAACCTAGAGTACATTCTTAGGAAGGGATTGCTCCATGGGTTTAAAAAGTTTTAAAAGAATTGTTCCTGAGTTTCTGATGGTATTTTATGTATATATTCTACCTTAGAAATGTTTCTTTTGGAAGGTTGCAGGAAGCAGAACTACTCCCTTGGTCTTAAAGTGAGGTGTTTTTTCAGCTGTAATTGTGTCTTTTATTCTTAAACTTACCCTTTTTATTAAAAGGGTATGACAAACGTTTTTCTGCATTCCTAAATGCTGACCCATTTAAGGTGATTGGTTGTTCTTGACGTATTTTTTCCGCTTTTGTCTTCCCTGATTTCCTAGTTCCCAGGTAGCCAAAATTATCTGTTTGCTACTAATAGCTTTTCCACCCACTTGCCCCACCTAGTTAGAGGTTCAGCAATGCAGCACTTTAAAATTAGCCAGAACCTGATTTTGCTTTGGCTTATACTGACTGTGTGGCTGTAGCTCCAGCAAGGAGGACGGAATCAGTCTCAATCTATAAACATTATTTCTCCGAAATATTTGGCAGTGACTTCTTTTAATCTTAGCGCAGAAATTTCCTTTGCAGGACCATGCAAAATGTATTTTACATCTGATAGGGCATTTAATGAATCCTTGGTTTACTCAAAGTTTCAATAAATGTGTCTTGCTGAAAACTTTATAGACAGGCCCTTTGGCAAGGGAACGGCACAGAGCAGAGCTGCAGCCTTTAAAGGCCTGAGGCTGGAATCACCACTGCACCACATCTGGCTGAAGGGGGGTGGAAGCCTGCAGTGCAACAAGCAAGGTAGCAAATGCCATCCTGATCCTGAAGCGATTTCCATCTGCTTTGCACTGGTATAAATGTCTGCAGTGTAGCCTATGCATACTTTTCTGGGTGCCAGACAAAATCACAACTGAGAAGAGAGGTATCAGCACCAAAGGACACAAAGAGGAAGAAGAATTAATGCTTGTTGGCATTGCTGTGGAGAAACAATAAAATCATTAGTAACAAAAGCTGCAGTGAAAGAGGATTTAGCTATTGGCTTCATAGATGGCTGTGGCTCTCAGAGCACTTTCCTCTGATGAGTGTTTAGTAGCGAAAGTACCCAGGGCTGCAGCTGTCCCTGGTGTCCCCAGTGTGCCTCTACTGAGTTCACCTCTCCCTGAAATCTTTCATGCAGCTGCTACCTCACAGAGCTGAAGACTTGTAGGCCAGTTTGCTTGTTCTTTCCTTGGATGTGGTGACTGTGATTAGCTAATAAAGGGGCTCCATTGTGAGAGAAATGTGAGCTAGTGAATGGAAGGAAAATGTTGACTTTCAATTCCCTAGTACTTATAATCTGTTCAAGACCAAAAATGTCATTTGTTACTGAAGGCTTGTGATTTTGCTGTTCTTAGTATTGTTGCAAAGGCGGTCTAATTATGTCTCTATTTGGACTTACTTGTATTGCTTGTACACAGGCCTCTCTTCCCTGCCCTTTTAAAACAGAAAATCTGGTAGCAGTGAGGCTGTCTCTATCTCTGGGGAGACAGCACATGGGGCAGCCTGTGCTCCCCACAGATATCCTGCCAGCAATGCCATTCCCTCTGTATTAGCAGGAATGTGTGACTGGCCCAAGGCGAGCATGAGCCTTGTTTGCTGTCAGACATGTCTTGGCTTATTTTGGCTCACAAAATATTTTTCATTTCTCATAAATTTATCCTATAGCTTGAATTTAGTCAACAAAAGGTGAAGGGGAAAATGGCATTAAAGAAAGGGAGGAGAAAGGACAAGTTTATAGAGAGGGAAATGGTGTTGATGGCTGGCACTCAGGGTAAATGGAAATGAGGTGAACAAAGCAAATCATCAGCATCTGGCTGATGCAGAATTTAGGGCATTTAATTTAATGTTTGGAGACCTGGGGGTCTGGCTGAGGCACAGGGTGAACTCATTGAGGCCATCTTTGGGTTCTCATTGTATTAGCACAAGGAACCGTAGTTCTCCTGCTGTTACTGGATTTCTGTATAAAAGTCAATCTAAACTGGGTGTTTCTGTTCACCCTGAGTAAAATGAAGGCATAATAAATAAGTCAATAAAATCTGTCTTTGTGAGGAATTAAAACAGCCCCTTTGTGTATGTACGTGCCAACGCCCAGAGCACCCTTGTAAAACAGAAGCGGCAGCTCTTCTCCCAGTCCCTTCCTGGTGTGAATGTGACAGTGGGTGCAGTCTGCACCAGGCCTTTCTGCTCCTGCAGAGCACCAGGAGAGTTAAAACAAAGAGCCAAACACTCTTGAAAATGAAGAGGCAGCAGGAGCTTGGCATCTGTTTTGAGAAAGGAGGAAGTATGAGTAAATATTTGAGGGGAACAACCGTTTTAGTCTTTTCAGGGGCCCAGTCTATTGGGTTTTGCTGAGGCCACAAGGATGAAGCCCTGTGTTTGTCATTAGGACTAGGTACACAGGGTTCCGTGGATTTTGTACTTTTACAGCTGTTCTGGGATAATTTAAGAGAAAAAAATAATCCTTTATGGTCCTTGATTATCAGGTTACAGTTTATTAGAGATATAAATGCCAGCAATTTAAATGACTCTGTATTAGATTGTCCTTGAAAAAATAGAATTTGTAACTAAAAGGACAGTGCAGTGAACTTTTTATGAAACAATAATGCCATTTTAGATGGAACAAGTACCGTATATTTTTAGGTTTTAAATCATTGAGTACTTCTAAGCAACATATCTGTGCATTGTTTATCTTCCTTCTTTATGAACAACAGTATTTTATTGCTAGCTATTATGAACTCACAATCTCTGTGCAGAGATTATAATGGACTAGATACAGGGCGCTATCAATAATCTTAGTTAAGGTTTCAGTTCTATTAGCTTACTACACTGATAGCATTCACTGTGGATTGAAGGACAGTCAAAAGTATACCACAAGAATAACTGGACAACATTTTCCTGTATGAAGAATTATTCTGCAGGGCCGTATACCACACTGATTCCTGAAAGTATGGCTGCTCTTTATATTGCAGTTTGCTGCTGCCATTTCGCTGTGCAAATGATCGTAAAGCTGGAGGGTTACAGAAGGACGCTTGTGTGAAGCTGTATTGAGTGCTGGCTGCAGTGGCTTGTCTGTACTTGATTGTCTTCCAGATCTCTGGGGTTGCTCCACCTGTGCCAAGGAGTGTGTCGTCTAGTGGTTCCCATCCTTTCTGGAGCCAAGCCTCATGTTCGAACCCTGGCAGTGTCCCATGCTTCCTTGGATCGAGCTCCAACTGGATCACGGCTTGGAGTCCTGGTTTGCTGCTTGCGCATGTACGCGTGCACCTGCTTTTTGATGTGAAGTGTTAGCAAGTACAGTTTGGTGTGTTAATGCAAAATCTGTTAGAGCAGGTTGCCCACCTGAAGTCAGTTTCTTAAATGTATGGCAACCACATTTCTGCTGTGATTTCTGGAAACCCCGCTGCAGTTTAAAAGGGAGAAATAGTACTGTTTCCAGCTCTTTAGACTCATAACTGGACTGCTTTTTGAACGAGTTTTTTCCTTTAGACTGGTAATTGGACTGGTTTGTGAACTGCACCCTCTATAACCTGACTCTATTCATTAATATATGGGGTGTACATTAGAAGAGTCTGGGACTTCTGTGCTCTTACTACTGTCCTCAGAAGTGCTCTGGTCTAAATCTCCATCCCTCACATGCCCGAGCGGGGAGAAAGGTTTATCTTGTCAACAGCTGCAGCATGAGGTGTTAGTTGAAGGCCTGCCTCTGGAAAGCAAGGTTGAACTCTGGTTTCTGGATAGTGCTGAGGGGGAAGCTGTGGTATGGAGCTGGGCTTCTAGCTGAATATTGCAAATCTAAGGTCCAATTGTTACCCTAGTATCCAAAGGAGTGTAGAAGATTTTGCCATGCAAATCGTGAATATCTGGACTTCCTTCACACTTGCTTTATTAGCATTGTTTTTCTTTGCCAAATTCTAACTTGAGTTGAAACCATGCTGCAGAAAGGCAAATTATCTTGTGTTTGCTTTAGCCCAAAGGACTACACAAAGCACTGGAGCTCTCCAAACCCACATCAATGGTGAACTTACCCTCCGTTGCTCCCGACACATCTATCAAAAAGGGTAAGCATTTGCCACTACATGGAGAGATACTTAACTTCCTGCTAATGTAGCAAATTAATTTTCCCCTTCTTGCTTGGAAAAAACACTTGAAAATTAAACCTGTGTGGTCTGGGCAAAATGCAGAACAAACATGGGTGGCAAATAACTCCACGGAGAATATCAGAGCGAAAAGATGTAAAAGAGACAATAAAAGTTCTGAAGTTACTAGTTGGTGGTAGTGTCTTCAAATGTGCAATGAAAGAGGATCAGCTCAACAGAGAACTTGCTCTGCTGCTGGTTACTGTACCTGTGTAGGAACGAAGTGTGGAGGCCTTGTTTTGCCTAAAATCTCTCCCACTCAATTACTGTCGGGCTGAGAACTGGACTTTGCTCAGTTTGTACAGCTAGCCTCAGGCTCCTGTAAATTACTTTGATCTACATGGTTCCCTGAGGCTCTCTTAACTTGTGAGTTGGGCTCCTCAGCCTGTTCCATGAGATGGGAAATCGTGTCTTACTGACAGGAGTCGTGCTGCCCCTTCCGATAGCAGCAGCCTGGTTCACACTCATAACTGTAGCTCCTGGTGCTTCTCTGAAAAGTGGCTTTCCGACAGGGTAACCACAATTAACTATGCAGTGTAAATGCCATAGGTGAAGCCAAATCATCTGTTTAAATTTAAAAATGATGTTATTACTTTTAAAATCTATTTTTTCTTTCTGAAATCATCACCCCAGTTAAGGTCTATGGCATTTCTGCAAACGATGACCAGCTGGGGTTAATAGCCATTCATTGTACCAGAGGTTATAATTTCTCAGCAGGGTTTTTAATTTTTTTTTTCTCTAGGAAATTTCCTGTCTTTAGGTCTGTATTGCCTAAGTGATACTACTCCTCAAATGTCAGTTGGCTTACAGGGATGCTCCTCTGGCTTGCTCAGTTTTGTCTGCAAGCAGGGTGGGAAGCTATCAGTTTTGTTTCTCACAGAAAATGCACTTTTCACAACATATATTGGCCTCTGTCTGGGGAATGTTGACTTCAGGGGTTTTTGGTTTAAAGGTTGTTGGCGTTTTTTGTTTATTTTTAGTTAGCTTAAAGCTTAGAGCCAAAATCTTATATTTGTTTTCTGTGTGGGAAATCCTAGTTATCTTGAAGGTTCCCTACCTCACATTTTTGCAACAGGAGAATATTGTATTGTAAAAATGGATGGGGAAAAGGGAAATTAGCAAACTCCATTTTTTTCTGCAGAGATATAGTCAATTTTTCTGTAGCTGAAATGTGTATTTTCTATGATTGGACTGTTTTTTCTGGTGGAACTGAAGTATTTTCCTTTGAGGGAGCATGAAGTTTTCCTGGGTTGAAGTGATCTCTTGGTGTCCCCTGGGACTTCAGGTCTTCAGTCCATGTATCTGAGGCCAGTGCTAACCCTGGGTTTGTCCTGCCCTCACAAACAGCTTCCACCACCAGCACTTCTCTTCCACTAGTGATGTGCTACAGGGTTTTACGGGAAACTCAGGTGAGCCAAGCAGGCAAATGAGTTCTTTGGCTCCTGAAGCAGCTTATAGCTTGAACTGTTTTAACTGTTTTGTAATGAAACATTTTTGCTTTTCTGAATAGAGTAATTTTGATGCCAATTATTCCACAGGTGTTTTCTGTAGGCCAACTTGCAAAAAAAGAGTGATTTCTGTATGCCAATTTAGCAACATAAATTATGAATACTGTCATTTTTCTTAGGATTAAGACTGTGCTTTTCAGCTAAGGGAAGAGCCCAGGTTTACATGATGGAGTATTTGTGGTTTAGCTTCCTGGTTTCACTGTTGAGGATTTACAGTACTGTAAATCTAGACTAACATCATGTAAATCCACAGTAATGTAACTATATTTATTCCCCTCCATGGAGCTGTCCAGGTTTATACCAGTAAGAATAAGAACAGTATTTGGCCCTTTAATATCTATCTCCAGATAATAAAAGTCATATGAGGGTTTCACTAAATATTTGGCAAACCTACTAAAACAAGCCCAACAAACTATGCAGGACGTAGATTAATTTCCTCCACCAAGCATCTGGGTTCAGCATTATAATTAGCAGCAGATCTAGTGATATGCCAAACAAAGATGTTTATGTCAAATAGCTATTTCTGAGAAGGAAAAAAAGAAGGGAGAGAGAAAGGGGAGCTTAAATTAATTGAATGTCATTAAATGAGTCCACATTGCTAGCCTGAGTGATAAGCAGTTACTGCCAGAGGTGTTTACAGATGGCAGCTAGCAAAATTGTCAGTTACATTATTCAGTTTGGTTCACGACTGTATAGGCATTGCAGGGGCGTGGGGGACTTTAATCTGTCTTCACTTTCTTACCTCTCCTAATGGCTGATTTTCCCACTTGAAATTTCTTTTGATCTCTTGACATGTGAATCACACTTGTTCACTTGGATTCACTTAGACTTTAAATCAGCTCTGCATGCTGAGCGCGCCTCACGTGGGTGACAGGCAGTGCTTAGAAAAGTTGGCCTGGAAGCTTCCTCAAAATGTAGCTAAAGCAGGCATATCCACAGCCCAGTAAAGTTTCTGCACCTCCTGAACTGCCACAGCAACTCTGCACATAAGAAGAGAACAAAGTTCCTGTTGGTATTTTGGAACCTGCAAGTCCCAGTTGCTGTCTGAAACCTGGGGAGGGGAAAAGAACGGCTTATTCAGACCTTCGAAGAAGTTTGAATTGAGCTCTGCTTCTAGAAAGAGTTACAGATCTTTGAGTGGACTTGATAAAGGAAACTCTGATCTTCCTGAGATTAGGTGGTCACTCTATAACAACAGCAGAACTGCAAAGAGTTCATGTAATGTGGAGGAATTCTACGAATTTCTGGAATGACTGAATGAAGTCGCTGTCCAAAATGATCAAGAGTAGTCCAAAGACAGATTTGGCAACTCTTCCAGACTGTTTTACCACAAAATGACCTTGGGTTTTTAGCTGCGTCACAATAATGTTTGAACCTTCAGTCTGTGTGTGAGAGGGCTGTTCTCTGCCAGTGGCAAAGGATGCTTTCACTCATTTATAACCTAGAGATATTAGACATCATAAAAAGTTCAATATACCAGTGTGATGATAATATATCTGTTGTCTGCACTGCAAACTTCCCAGCTAGCATTCTGGGATTATTTGTCAGGCAGTAATTAGAATGATGCATTTTAAATCTTCTGAAATGGTGCCAGGAAGAGAATTGCTTTCTGTTTTGAACAGTGTTAGTAGTGCAGCTGGAAATGCTGCCTAATGAAAATACTTCTAAACATCTCTTGGTCTACGTTTGGTCACAACTTGCCCGAGGAACACAGGCAATTTCTTATGTTGACCTTGCTGGGTTGAAGAAGAATTATTTAACAAGTGGTCAGTGCTGAAGTGGGAAGCACATAGGGAAGAGTCCACATCTTAATGCCACTGAACTGAACTCCAGGGAGATCAAAACGGTACCAAAGAAGCACTCAAGCACTCAAAATATTGAGAGGGATTTGTAATTCTGCCTGATTGTCAGGGTGGAATACATTCCCCTGCAGCCAATGAACTCCAAAGGCACCCGCGGGATTTGAGACCCAGTTCCGGATCCTAATTTAGAGAACCGCCATACTGATCAGGATGTTTGTCATTTGGATTTTAGTTCACCATATTAAAAAAAGGAGATCTGATATTTTATATATGATTTCTAAGTAGCAATGCAGAGATATGACCAGAAGATAGATTGACTTGTCTGGATTCAAACTCTGGCAGAATAGGGATGAAAATTTGGTGTTAAATTTTGAAATAAAGCTTAGAAAGGTAGATTTCATATTGTTTACTTAACTTTTCATAAGGAGCTCTAGTAATTTGTGATCAAAACTGTTATGTTTACAATGAAAGAAATTTTTATTTCATTTGTTTTTAACCTACACCCGGGACCAAAGGCTCTGGGTCGGGTCATGCTTCTGTGATTGGGGTGTTAAGTTACACTGAAGTCTGGTTCTAGCTTTATTATCTCCTGCTCAGCCTTCGTAGTAGTAGTAGTCTTTCAATCCTGGGATTTAGAGAAAATTGATGAATGAACAGATGCCTACATGTCCTCTTTCCTGCCCAAATCAATGAGACAAACTCTTGGCAAAGTAGAATAGAAATAAATTTGTCAGCTTAAAATATTCAGATGTTATCTTTTGGTCACCCTAGCACTTCTCAGAGTGAAAGTCAAATTTATGTGTGGCTGTATTTTCCACTAGGCTAATCTTGAGATTTCTGCCTTTCCAATAACCAGTTTTTGGGAACATTGTAAGGGTTTATCGCACATTCTTTTTACTGAACGCCAGGTCCTCAGCTAATGCAAACTAGCACAGCAAAGCCAACTTACGCTGATTTATTGCAACCCTGGGTAAGACTGAAGGAGATTAAGAAGAAGTCATTATCCTGTAGAATAGAACCAAACATATGCATGTTGGAAATTGTTTCAATTTTTAGCCCGGTTTTGTTGTTCTACTTAGGAGTCTGTGTGCATGGGTATCTCCAAAGGTGAGGATCCATGTGCTGCACCGTGAAACTTCCTGTCACTAGGAAGTATTTGCAGGATAAATCTGTCTGCAGTCACTCTTTGGCTCTTGATATGGAGCTGGCACACAGTTTAAATTCTTAAATGTGGCTCCTGCTCCAACACTGAAATCTTTCCTGGGGATGCACTTCCCACTTTCACTTTGGGTTACATGATCTCTATGATATCTTAAATTGCTTCTGTGCTCTTCCCCTTCCTTCCAACCAGTTCCACAGAAATCCTGCTGGAATCACAGTAAGGATGCCTGCAAGTTTTTTGCCCTCAAACTATGGGAAAGAAGCAACAGGCACTGCTAGGGCCAAGGCTGTTGCTGGCTGTTGATGAATGAGGGTCCTTTCTCACTGCCTGTTCCTGCACTAATGGGTTTTCATGCTCCCGTCTTTGGCAGTGCCCTCAGCCTTGCAGCTGCTGAGCCTCAGAGGCCAGGGCTACCTGCTGGGGGTGAGGTGTGGCAGTTCAGACATGTCTCCTCAGGATCCTGACTAGCAACAGCATTGCTGGAAGATAAGGATGGTGTTCATCCCCGTGCTGAGAGAGAGACCCTGTCTCTGTGTGTTTGAAAGGTAAAGGGGAGAGGTGGCACCTCTTGGTCTCCCTTCTACAGGGCAAGGTGAGTCCCAGTTTGGTAGCTGGCATGCAACTTCATTCCTTCTGCTTTTTTCCCCCTTTCTTCTCATTTTCTCTCCGTAGTGCAAAAATAGTATCAGTAACACATTTATATCCTGCAGGAAAGGTAACATGTGGACAATGTTGCAAAACTCCAGGTGGGAGCTGTGGCTGTCGTACAGAAATGACATATGTACAAGTTACCAAATATACACAGAAGCTTTGAAGGAGAAAGGTGTGATTTCAGAGAATATTATTTCATGATTCCTGAGAAAAATGGGAAATCAGTTCTTTGCCCCTCATGGGAATTTTCATGGCACTGGATTACTTACAGTTAGTTCTAAAAGTCCTTATGTGAGGTGAAGGACACCTTGCCTATGTCTGTCTTCCCTTAGTAGATACGGATATTGCTCTGTATCTAGGTACAAGTGGAGATTAAGATTAGGTTTAGTGGTAGCAAGGAGAAAGGCAAGACTGTCTTGACAGAGCTCTCTATGCTCCCGGTCCCTGGGATAGCTCTGAGTCAGTTCCTGCCCTGCAGAAGTGCTCCTTCTGATGCAAGAGCCATTGTCTCCGGCTTGTGTGGCTCAGCCCTGTGAATTCTTGCCTTCAATATGTGGTGTAAGAGGGGTATGGAGTGACCAAGGCTGGAGTGACACGATACATCATTCTAGCACACCAGGCTTCTCACTAGCTGTGTGATCTCTTTTTGCCAGAGAGCTTCCTCGCAGGCAGAGACAGCTGCATGAGACAAGGAGCTTGGCTTCCCGGTGCCACCTCCCCGCAGAGCTCCTGTGGCAGCCAAGAGCCTGCAAATCCTACCCACATGGAGCTTTGTCTCCTTGTGTACAGCTCTGAGCATATGCTTTGGCAGTGCCTTGGTTTGGGGACTAAGCCAAAGGTGCGTTTGGGTCGGAACAGGGCAGCTTATACCTCGGTTTGTTGACAAGTTACCCGTGTGCAGAATTATACATGGGAGAATTGGCTGCTCAGCAGATTGCTCTGAGCACTGCTCCATTGCTCCTAAGACATTCAACGTGCTTGGCCTAAAGCCCCTAAGAAATGCCATTTCTTTTCCTGGTTCCCGACAAGCTGTGACTATGGGGCTGGGCAGACGGGTGTATGCCCAGCCCTGCTTGTCTGCTGATTGACAGTAGGAGCATTTTGGAGCTGGACTGATGAGAAAATGCAAATGCTTTCGTGAAAAGCTTTTTTCTTTTTTGTGGAAAACTTTTAATGAAAGTGTTTTATACGGATAGAAAATCCTAAGTATTTTTAAAAACTCACAGCCAAAATGTTTCATCCTAAACCAGAAATATTCCCGTTGAAGCCAATGTCTGTCTTCTTTATAGGAAGTACCTACATTCTCATTCTTTTACATGCATAGGACTTTGTAATTGGCCTGTACCTTCTCTGATGAACTGCAGCCAGGGACTGTAGCAGTGACAAGCTTCTCTTTTTCACAAGCAGTGCTCTGTGATGAAGCATGAAATATGGGCAGCTAACCCACGGAGGAGGTGGGATATCCTCCAAACCCCAGTACCAATATGGTGCTGCTGTTCTGGTATGAATGAAAAAAAAAAATCTTTCTTATTTTTTCTTCCTTGCCCACCCTCTACCAATCTGGAAAAAATCCATTTCAAGAAAAATCAAAATTTTCTTCAGAAGAGAAGAAAGCAGTTGATGAGGAGGAAACATAATAATTATATGGAGCCAGTTTTACAAGATTGTCCATCTGTTGGCTCTTGTTCTGTCAATGACTCCCTGGTAGTGTCCATCACTTGTCTGTCATTCAGCAGAGTAACCCCCACTTTCATGAGACGTGGCAGTGAATTTCAGGCTCACAGCAGGAACTGGTGTGTCTTCACTTCAGCGGGAACAGGGCCCAGCCCTGAGCTCGTCCCACTCAGCCAGATACTCTCCAAAAGTTGTGATCTTTTCAGCACAGATTTTGGCTTCTTTCAGCTCATTCTGCATATACACATTGGAGCATAAGCTAGCTCCTTAAATAAAAATCAAAGCAAAGCACTTGACTTCAGAAGAATAGGAGACCCGAAAGGAAAAAAAAGAGAAAGAAAGGAAAAAGGCCGCTTAGGTAGTGGGCTGAACAGATGCCGTAGGTTGTTATAGCAACTTGAGTTCTAAAAACAGGAGAGATTACCCACATGCTGCCACATCTACTGAAGAACCCACACTCCAGATTTCAAAATTCAGGCACTGAGGAAACACCTATTTCCTATTATTAAAAAAACCCAACAAAAAACCCAAGCACAAAACACCCC
>VZRV01008901.1:232200-237399 GCA_013398115.1 Falcunculus frontatus | reverse complement strand
CCCCCCCCCCCCCAAACCAACAAGAAATCAACCGAACCAGCCAACTAAAAAACAATGTGTAAAGCATCCTCAGAAAAATCCACACACATTATCCTGTGAAAGAGAAGAGCTCTTTTAGATGCTTTGGAAAGGCTTATGGTATCATTTGTTATGATATTTAAAGCAGTGTGTGTGCATGCCTGTGTGCCTGCGTGTGATGTGGATTTCGGCTCTCAAAGAGAACTTGAAAGCCTTCCAGCAAAAACGTAAGCACTCTGACAAGGATTTTTGTGGAGGGAATAACTGTCAGCAGCAGATAGCAAGGTGACACTGAGCAGTTGTAACATCAAACCTAAAACGCTTACCAGTTTTGTGTACTCGTATGAGAAATAATGACTCCTCAGACAGTGCCTGTCTGTCAGTGCAGGGAAAAAGCACTGATTAGTAATAAATCTAGGAGATAAAGCTTCAGGCAGGTATAATGGAAAGTTTTCATGGTAAAACATCAAGTTATCTGTGAAAATATGTAAATCAGACTCCATGTTACTATGGCCTAGAGAAGCAAATAGGTGTCTTTTTAGGATCAGACCTCATGCTTGCACATGAAATATTGCTTCGTTTGGGATCTTTATCTGTTCCAATTTTATCTGAGTAATTTGTGTGGGAATATAACAGCCTGAGATGCTCCTCTGGAAAAGGCAGGGAACTTGAAATGCCACATTTGGTTATTATTTCATAATTTTATGTTGTGGGTTTTTTTTGTGTCAGACTATTTGTGCTAAAAGTCATCTGTGAATTCATGCCTTGGGTAACCCATCCTCCAGCTGACTTCACATAGTGAAAGCAGCTCACAGCATCATGCTGAGATCAAAGCCAGGGCTTGAACAAAGCTGGCTGCTGGGAAGGGGGCAAAGAGAGCAAGGACTGTCCTTGACACTCAGAGATCAATGTGTGAACAGGTAGAAAGGCAATAGAAAGACTGGACAGAGCCGTAAGTCTCTACTCTGTGGAGACAGCAGCAGCTCCAGGCTGGCTGGTGGCCAAGGGTGACATCCCTGGGCATTTGTGTGTGTGCTCTTGCCCTCCAGCCTGGTGTGGGGCAGAGCCTGGGAGCCTGAGGAGCAAATCTCAGCTCCCGCCCCAGTGCTGCCTTCCCTCTCTCACGGGCATGAGGCCACACAGGAGGGTTTTGAGGGCAGATGAGTCAAAGCAAAAGGTACGAGTTGCTCAGGTATGGCAGCAAGGAAGCTCTTATGTGTGTGCTGGCACAAACCTGCGAAAGGGTCAGTGACTCTTATACCAGGCCCAAAAGTCGCTCCTGAGGGTCTTTTGAACTTATCTCTCCTATCTTAATCTTTTCTAGAGGTATAATTTTCAGTAGAAGCTAGCTCAGGCCAGCTAGCTCGTCTTCCAAAAATAGTGTACCTGGTCAAAATTTTTTTTCTTTTTCCCTTTAATTCAAATACATCTGAAAGATATTGCCCAAACACACCTCCAGTAGTAATAGTATTTAATGATACATCTTCAGACAGAAAACAATATGGAAGCTATTAAACCCAGAGGCAAATATTTTCTGAGTTATGGGTGTCAGAAAACTGAGTTATGGGTAGAATGTGAATGGTTTTGCAATCTTCATAGCAGGTGTTAAAACCATTCTGCTAAAATAATTATTTATTTGTTTTAAAAGTGTAACCTCAGCTTTTTAAAGCTAGCCTGGAAGAAGTATAGAGGAAGGACTTTCTGGAGATAGGGTGTGAAGGAGAGTTAGTAGAGTTAGTAAAGGGAGGAGGTCTGGTTTTAAAAATTATAATTAAAAAAAACCAGCAACAGAAAAATCAAATTATGTGTTACATTTGTTTGTTGGTAAATGTCCAACCACCAGTGGAGAGCAGTCCAGGATACAAGCTCAAGCACAGATAAACCACTGGTATGTTGTGGAACAGCTGTTAGATTTAAATCTGATAGATCTGAGACAAAATAGCCTTTAAGAAAGATTTCTCCCAGCTGGCACGAGTGCTGTGTTAGACGTGGTGCAGTTACTGTGTGAGATAACTCACAGCTTCTGCAAAGTCCGTGAGTGAAAACTACCATGTAGTGCTCGCTCTTGTATTCCGAAATGGATTTGTCAGAGAAGTTCTTCTTAATGGTCTGTCACACCGGATGTGAAGCACAGGGTGGTTTTCCTCTCTGCAGAATTCAACATCAGGGATTCAAACAGGAGTAAAAGAAACACAGGCTCGCGGTTACACAAACCCAGCACAGAACAAGACGGTGTCAGCAGCCACAGGTGTACCTCAAGGAGCGAGAACAGCTGCTGGGCAAGTGAGCTGTGCCCTCCCAGGTGTGCTGGCTGGGTCCCAGCAGAACACCCTTTCTGGGGACACAGGGTCCCAGGGCCTCAGATGGGAAAGTGCCACTCTGCCCTTGGCCTCGCTGTGCTGCAGTGGAAGTTGCTGCGGGTGCCTGAGCAGCAGCTCTGCTCTCTGTGGCACGACAGCCCCCATAGCCAAGTGTAAATGCTCTGGAAGTGGAGATCTAAGCAGTGCCAAGTGGGGAGCTGGAAATTCCTGCCTCAAATAATGTTTCTGAAATGGACTTTATGCAGATCAAATAATGTTTCTTTCTGGGAAAGACAAAGCAGACCAAAGAACACTCATGCAAAGGCAGATTTCTGTTCTGCTGATGAAACCTCCATGTTTTTTGGTGAGCCACCCGTAGTTTCCCTCTCAAGATTTTTATTAGACAGTCTTATTAGGGCTGAGGAATAATGTGGGAAGGAGAGCCTATGTTTAGAAACCGAAGAGGTTCGTACTCCTGTTTCACCTCTAGTGGAGGCAAGAAGATTTAGTTGCTGAATTTCAACTAGCAAATGGGATGTAATCTTCCTTCTTGTGTTGGGTGATGGAGTGGGGAAGGAATAAAAGACCAGATTTTGTCCTTGAGCCTACTGAAAACCCTTATGAGCCTTCTTTGAAAATAATTCCTGGCACAATCAGCTTTAAACCTAAGTTTGACTTTTTTTTTCCCTCTCCCTATACCAAACATGATTAGAATATAGTATGGATTAATTGCTCTGCCAAATGTCATTCCTATAAATCAAATCTGTTTTCTGACATATGAGTGAGTGTCTGAATACTCCAAAGCCATTAAAAATATCTGCATAATTTTAAAACCTGCTAAATGTTGTTGTTTTCTCTCTCTCTCTCTCTCCTTTCATTCTTGGTACAGTATGGTATTTTACTCTGATGATGGGAAGTTGAATGGCAAGTTTCAGTCAAATGCTTTTTTTTTTTTTTTTCTGCGCTCCAATCCTAAAATCTTGACAATGGCACTTACAGTGGAAATGCCACCAACTGTAAATTTACACACGGACAAAACTTGGCATCCCTTGTCAGCTCTTCTTCAAGCATAACTTATGGGATCCCTGCCCACATTCTCTCTGCAGGAACTGGTGTTATCCCACTACTGAAGTATTCATGTGTTAGCACCCCAGGTGTAGAACAGTGTGCGGGACCAAGTCTCCAGCACTCATCCTTCTAGTAGTAGAATCAAAAAAAACTATTTCAAGAGGCCATTAAGTCTGCTAAGATTAAGGGGAAGGGCCTGAAAGAATCATAATTTTCTAGTTCAATGTTGCTTCATTGAAACTGTCCGGAGCAATTAAAGCAGTGCAAGAGAGTGTGATCCAGCGAAGGGTCGTGGATGGAATGGAACTGGTTTTGTATCATCATTGGTCTTGGGCAAGAGGTTTCACCTTTCTTTTCTGTTCCCGTATCTTGAGTTGTTTAATCTGTGTGTTTAGACTGTGAACTGCATAGCTGAAACTATTCTGTACTACGTAAGAATCACATGTATATAGTTTCTGTGGAATACATATAAGGGGACCTACTGAATTTTCAGAGCTTCTGGTGAAAAATGCTTGTGTGAGTGCAAAAGTACAAAGTGAGGGCATTATTAGTCATTTCCATATGGATAATCTAATGCATTTGGGTCTGAGCTTATGCAGCTACTAAACCAGAGTTTGTGTTATGGGGAGATGGAGCAGGCAGAGGATGCAATAACCCACATGAAATCTGGCTGTTGCTCGGTGAACTGCACACAGTCAGGTCTCTCCTTTCACCTCTGAGATGCTCCCAGGATGCTGGGCAGGATGTGCTGGGGGCTGTCACCCTGCCATTTCACTCTGATAGTTAGGGAGAGGCCAGAAAACAGGCTGCTAGACGTTCTTGTCCTAGGTACAAAATATATTCGCAGCCTGAATATGAGCTCAAGAGAGGTGAGTGATTTGCCTGGAAATGACAATGCAAACCACATTTTAAATTGGTCCTGCTGAATCATTTCTCCTCCCAGCCTATCCTGCAGAGAAGCCATGGGACACTGCCTAAGCTGAAGCCTTCAGCAGCACAATCCAACACTTCCCAGGTGGAAGTCAAAGGCCAAAAGCCTCTTTGTTCTTCCTTCATTT
This sequence comes from Falcunculus frontatus, assembly GCA_013398115.1. Lineage (NCBI taxonomy): Eukaryota > Metazoa > Chordata > Aves > Passeriformes > Falcunculus > Falcunculus frontatus. Next base: position 232,955 of record VZRV01008901.1, on the reverse strand, counting down.
GTCCTACCTGCACACCCAGATCAAGGCAATAGAAGTTTTGAGAAAGGCTTTATTAGTAACCACTTTCAAAACCACTCACATTTGTAACTCAGCAGTGTATTTTCTGCATTATCATGCCTTGTTTTATAAAGCATATCCTTCCCACATCTTTTCAGTTCAAATTCTTGGCAGTAGCCTGAGAAACCAAAGCAGGTAGAATAACTTTTTAAGCAAAATTCCTCTTTTTGTTGAAGTTGTCCAAGCAAAAGTAATCAAGACAGAAATTAATGTTTTTATTAGCTTTTTGTCTCTAACTTACTTCCAGCATCTGGAATCATTATGAAAGGTAAGTTTCAACCTGAAGCAAAAGCAAATGTTTTCCTCACTCCACTGTGCAAAACCAGCACTGGAGCTATATATATCTGGGGAGGAAAAAAAAAAAGAAGAAAAAAGAAAAGAAAGGAGCTTGTTAAGAAAGCAATTGCAATAAGTTACATGGCTAGAAAGTGTGTGTTTTGGACAGCTAAGGGCAAATGAAGGTCAAGTATAGAGACACCCACAAACTTCTAGTCATCTGAGGGGGACAATGCAAACAATCAGTGGCTTCAAAATTCTAAAAGTTTGCACAAGAAAAATAAAGATTTCTGAGTTGGAGAGGTTTTTCTTAAACTTAGTTTGATGAAAACATTTCACCTCTTCTGCATGAAATGCGCCATATCCCCACGGTAGGGTTTTGCCACACCAAAATATGCAGAATACTCTGCTACTTATCCTGT
>VZRV01008901.1:132200-227200 GCA_013398115.1 Falcunculus frontatus | reverse complement strand
GAGACTGCACTCTGCCAGCCAGCAGAACCCCACTAGAAATGGCTCTGTTCAGCTTCTACAGCTTTCCCATGCTGCAGTAGGATTGCTGGGAGCAGAATTTGGCCTTGTAACTGCACTCCAGCCTCAAGAGTGAGAAGCCCTTTGTTGTGTTACTTTGCAAACCACAACTGCTGTGCTTTCCACTGCTATAGAGGATGTTGTAAACTTTGTGGCCTCTTCACTTGGAGTTTGCCTAGCTCCTGCGAAGACCTAGGATTCTTAAGTGCTGTGGCAATGTGCAGTAATAATGTGATGTAAAAACGCACTAAGTATTTATCGGCAGCAAAGTTTGGTACAAAAATGTCTTTTGCAATGCATGAGGCCACCCAAATGTTTATAGCAGTCTCACTGTCTTGCTGGTTCAATTACTTTGTTAGTTCCTTGTTTGTTTCCTCTATAAAAGCTCATGTGGTCAAAAGGCACCGTGATCGTTCACGCTGTGCTGTGGATTGAGGGTACCTGTAGGCTTTCCATCTCCCTCGGAGTGCTCCCAACCACCAATGTGAAAACAACAGCACACAGAGGACCAAAAGAACTGTTGTATCACCTTTTCTGAAATCTAGGAAGCACAAGCTTCAGATGTTTTCATAGTTCGCAAAACAGACTTTTGAGGATTGCTGCTAGACTTGAAATCCAAGACAGATGTCACTGTCAGAAAGAGGCCTCTCGTTTCTTTTTGCTTTCTTAGGCAATTGTTTTGGAAATGCAGGGAGCTGGTGAGTGATGGGGTCTCTTTTCTGAGAAAGGCACAAGAATAATCAAGGAGGCAAAAGTTTTGTTGTTCTCTCTAATATCCCCTCTTTGTCCAGAAGGAGGCAACATGAATTCAGTGCTGCTTTTACATGTGGTGGGTCAACACCCCTGTGCCTCTCCCAAAGGGTGTTTTTTGAGAGCACCAAGAGTCCTGTTGTTGCAGAGCACCGGAAAAGCAGAAGGGTCTGGCCTTGATCTGTCTGGTAGGTGTGTGTTCCTGTGTCCACACAGACTTGCAACAGTCCTATGAGGAATCAGAGCAGCACTATGGAAGTGGAGGATTGCTGAGCCAGTGGTCTAGTGTGAAAATAGGGGTATTTTGTCATAGGCTGACCTTCACAGTTCAGACAAAGGATGGGGTCTGAGATGAGGAGTTGAAATCCCATCTGATGAATGGGAGGACAGAGATTTCACAACGAAAGAAGCATCCGTATATATTTCCTGGTCAGGGTATTACTGACAAACATCCATAAAAACTGGTTAAAACCACAGCGTGCCAAGTTTTCTCTGTTAACCTCACATGAGGGATGGGGAGGGAACTGCACCCACTCATTTTGGGAGGAACTTTACGAGGGGTGTCCTTCCTCCAGTCAGGAACAGAATCTGCAGGATTTCAGTCACTGTCATTATGTAGGTTTGGGTGTTGCGGCAAAGACATTTTGGTGCAACTCCTCGCTCCACACTAGTTCTGTGCTTGAAATCTTAAAGCACTGTCATGCGTGTGTGGCATTTTTGATGAACTGGTACATGTAAAACTAGATGAAGAAATGTATAGCTAATATCCTGGATTTTAGTTGCCAGATAGGTCAGGTTTGAAGCTGTAGGGACTGAAGTTTATGCTTGATTTGATGCACATGAGTAAGCCAATTGAATTCAAAGTTCAGCATCTGTGCAAGGCTTCAAGACTGGGGACCTGATTTGTAAAGAGGATGATGTTTTCCTGTTGCATTGCTAGGACTTAGAGAAGACTTTGTTTTTGTTGTCTCCCCTTATTTTAGTCTGAAAGAGAAACAGCTGCCAGAGAAATCTTAGAATGTGACCTGTTTCAAGAACCTCTCAAACAATTTGTGTTTGTAAGCGAAGTGAGAACTAAAAACCACCTTATCTTCTAGCATAAATATTTGGAAATGTTGTTAATATATTAGAGTAGTGGGATAATTATTAAATGTTTCGGTATTTAGTGTCACATTATGATGAAAATCACTTGATAACAAATTAAAACACTTTTATTGTAATTGCTATGGTTCTAGAGGATGCAGCATTAATTTTAAAGACTTACATGAATTTTTAAGCTTAGCAGATACAAACCGTTGGAGAATAGCCAGTATTCTTGAATGTGCAATATACACTCTAAGGAGTCTTTAACTAAATCTTTTGGACCTTGGTTGGAAGCAATTAACATTTCTTCTAAACTTTCAATAATTCATACTTTTTTTCCCCCCAGTTACAGCTGCAGATTTGTTTAAAGAAAGCTCAGATGTTCTGTAGGTGCACGTGGTGGGGGGACATGAAAATTATATACATGCTCCAGAAGGTTTTAACATCTGATAGTTAATAATCTACATGAATAACCAAGCAATTACAGATGAGCTGACTACTAGGAGCACTAGTAATTGCCACTGAACCCAGTGAAAGTCTGGTTCTAGGAAAATCCTCTTTCATGTTATTGTGTCTGTCCATTAAGAGCAACAATTGGTCCTGTGGAGGAAGGGGATCTTCAGGTAGCTGGTGTATATCTGAGGAACTTTATCATTTTTTGAGGCGTAGTGGGCTGGGTGGGGAAGTTGTTTGGTGATTCTCCAGATAAATTGGCTTGCTGCATTCACAGGTTGTCCCCTAGGACTTCAGTGACCTATTTCCCAGGCATGGCTCAAGTCAGTCTCATACACAATGGCTTTTATTGGCTACTTTAGTCTCTAATGACTCTAAGACCTCAAACTCTTCAATTTGCATGCTCGTGATGAGGCAGGAATGGACAAGAGAGAGCCTGTATTATTTTAAAATGACAGTGGACTCTAGCCTCGCCCAGACCCAGGGCTCTGTGTTGATAGCCCTGGGCTTGTGGTGCCTGTGAAAACTGATGCATCAAGCTCAGCTCACACACGTGGATCTGTTGAGCTGTGGCAGTCACCTATCTCCAAGACACTTTTAATCTGAGGCTTAGACCTTTCTCCCTGCCTAAGGAAGAGGAATACAGCACGGCAACTCAGAAACTGGAAAAAGCACTTTAAAAGTCTTACCTGTGTTGGGCCCAGCCCTCAGCACATTTAGATTCGTGCTCGTTTTGTGGTTGGGAGCACTAAAACAACCTGTGCTCCTCAGGGCAGCTGCTTACCCTTCCTGTGGCTACTGGAGGCCTTTAAACACAGTTTGTGGACTCAGTTTATACCCATGACACAGGGTGACTGGCCATGGGAGAGATGACTGGAGCCACTGCAAGTACTAATCAGGTGCTGCTGGCTCAGGTGGAGTGGCCAGTGGGTGGGGAAGACCTGAAAAGAAATCATGCATTGAATGTTTGTCAGGGACTCTGCACTGGGGTGTCTAGAGCAGGGAAGTGCTCTGGGGGATGTGATGGCCAGACCAGGGGGCTCCTGGGGGAGGTGATAGCAGGATACTCAGGGTGTTGAGGGTATAGCATGAGTAAAAAGTGCAGCAAGTCAAAAGGTGCTCTGGGAATCAGAAGTTTGGGGAGAAAACTCAGAAAAGGGGCAAAAGAGGGGGAGAAAAATTCTTTGGGAACTGCTGTCTACGTTTAGCTTTGGTATTAAACCAAAGTTTCCTGTTTCCTCAGAGAGGTACCCTGAGGCAAGGCCCTAAAATAGACTTGGGCATGTTCCAGGCTCTCTATGGTGTGGTGAGTACATATCGCACTATTCCCCTTCAGAAAACTTACTGTTAAAACAAAGCCAAAAGTCTATTATATTTCTGTATTCCCTGACAGTCAAAGTTTGTATTTCAGGAACAAACTCTTGGGGTTATAACCAAACAGCAACATTAATCTCCTCTGCTAGATGTGGGTAATTGATTGTACTAAGTAATTCTTTGTGGTCTGTTTTAAGGAAAACATGTGGCCCAGTGTTCAGGGGGTAGAACTGCTTTCTCCTACACTAGCTGAACATCTCATGTAGCTTCTCATCTTGTCTGCTTTTTTAAAGCAAAGCCCTAATTTGTGATCTCACATCCAAACTTTGATTATGAATGCTTTGCCTACAAGGTTATCAGAAATCATGTTTCATTAAATAAGTGTTGTAAACACTCTGACATCCGTAGTTTTCTTAGTTCGTTGTAGAAATAGAGCTGAAAGATGGTGACAAATGCATCTGCAGATGATTTGCTATTGTTCCCGAGTATCTAGTGCTGGTTAACATGGTATGAGCAAAGAGCAGAATCATTGTCCGTTTCTGTTCTGATATGTAGCTTAGTTGTGCAGTCATGTACTTAAACTATGTTCAGTTTTGTTGTCTTTAAAGAGGCTTTAATAATGCAAGGTGCCTTAAGAAAATATATAATTGTGTGCAATTTGCTGCTTAAGAGTACATGGCGCTTCCCATTTGAACTACTTCTACCTTCTGAAAGCAGGAGCGAGGAATATGTATTCTTTGAATTTGAAAGTGTTTTTCTCCTACGTGCAGAGTGACAGAATGCATAAAGCTGGTCTTTGGGACATGCGTAAGCAAAGTGAGGTTGTGATGAAGCCTATTTTGAAGTTAATTTATTACAGCTCTTCTGTATATGGCTCCTGTATATTACCTCCTCTTGTAGAATAGTCTCTTCAGCTTCCTCAGTAGCTGTTTCTCTGCAAACAGATCCTCCCCTTGTTCTCCTTTGGTTCTGTCAGTATGAAGCTGGGCTTTATTGCTTTTACTTGGTTTCTTCCAAAAAGATCTTTTATACGATGATCTCATAGGATAAACATGGAGGTTCAAAAAGTACTGAAGCAATCTGAATTTACCTTTAAATTCTGTTAGTGTTCCATCTTTCCTTTCTTTCAAAGATAAAAACCCTGGGCAGATCATAGAGACAGTTTCACCTCATCTTATGTACAGCCTGCCATGCTGGTTCTGAATTTTGCTTGCTCCTGAAGTTCCCAGCTGTCAGTGAAAAGAAGTACACTTGATGCTCTGAAAGCTGCAAAGACCTCCCGCATCTTCTAGACAGGCTGTATGCTGTTCTCCTGAAGGTCTAAAATGTGCTTGTATTACCTTGACTTTTTCCATCGATGCCAGGTTATTTTCATGCATTGTACAAGACCTGTAATTTAACCCAGGAAGTCAGGCTACTGGAGGAAGCACAGCCTGTCTATTAAGTGGTACATTTTTTTGCTGTGGGCTTGTGTTGGGTTCAAGGCAGTGATTTTAATCTTCAGGAAATCGAATGGCCCAGGCATCCTAATCTGTAAGATTTTCCCTCTCTTCCCTTAAGCTCTAAACCACAGAGAACCACCATCTGTTCCAACTCTGAGTCTCATGAAGGACAAATATACCATGTCCAGAAGATTCCTATGAAGGGGTACACAACCTGGGACAATAATTTTAAAGAGACAACATTCTTCAATACTCCAATATAGTGCCACTTTAAATATGCCTGTAGTGCAGATATTCAGTGGGAGAAGATGCTGTATTCAAAGAAGCTTATTTGTCAAAGTAGACATTTTGACTCTCAAATGCTATTTTTTCCTTTTTGTAAAATACAAATGATGATGGGGTTTGATCTTTCAGTACCCTCTAGGTCAGATCTAATCTTAGAAAAAGCTTGAGGACAATGGTGGTTGTTTTTTTATCTCCAGCACGCACAGTTTAGGAGACCACAGAATTAGACTCCAAGGGTGAGGGCAGGGCTTTGAGATGGCTACTTTTCCTGGGGGAAGGCATGCACAAATTTCAAGTTTCTTTGCTCAAGAATGCCAGTTGCAAATCAAACAGCATCTCCTGCCTGGCTTCAGCCTCACATGCTTCTCCAAATGGAGACAATTGCCCCTGTGCTAGGGGATGGCTGCAGCCAATTTGTGTGACTTTCTGATGAGGAGGAGAAAAGGCAGTGACTCTGGTCACTGAGATGTTTTGGGGTTTTTTTAATGCTGCTTTCTCCTCAAGCCTAGATTTTCTTAGCTAATTTACCACATCAAGGTGCAAAGCTTTTGCCTTGCAATTTTTCAGTTTTGAAGACCACTAAAAACATTCCAGTCAACAAATGTCAAGTTTCCAGTAAAAACTTGGTACCCTCCTGAAGTGGCAATTCTTATGGTGAAAAACCACAAACCCGTTTGGCCTGGCCGGTTCCTTTCATCTCTTTAGTTCAGCTGAGCAAATGGTTCCTATGGTTCACCCCCTCCCCCTGCTTATTTACTAACAAGGGAGTAAGAGCCAAGATAGAGAGGTTAAAGAAAAGAAAGAAACCAGGGTTTTTTTAAAAAAATTATTTATTTTTCCCTTCATTTGAGGACATGACCCTTTCACATAAATGCTTTTTACTTTCCCAAATTCTAGTCCCATTGTGGAATGTATGGAGATGGCAAATAAATGATACTAAAAATTACACAATTACATTTTCAGTAAATATGAAATTATCTTATTAGTGTTGTAATAAAAAGACTACCCACTCTCAGGAGAAAAGGCAAACCAACACTGGCTCAAATACTGACAAAAAAAAATAGGAAACAGTGTGAGCAATTAATGCTTTTGGTATCTGCTGAGACAGTAAAACCTTGTGTTGGCCACATAGAAAGTGTCTAGGTCCTTTTGGGTTTTGTCATTGCAAATTCTTGCAGCAATTCAAGTTTCTGCATCAAAGGCAACCAAACAGACATCCACCAAAATAGAGAGGAGGGCCACTACAGGCTGGATTCACATCTATGTGAACTCCTTTTGAGGACAAAGGTAATGAGCATGAGGAAAAGGTGTTTCTGAGGATGGCTGGGAGGGAGGAATGGTCAAGGGCGTGGAAGAGTTGCTACCTTACACTTTCTCTGGGTGAACAGACTCTTGAAACTCCTTTCCTGCGATGGAACAGAGAATACTGGAAAGTAGGTGGTTTCATTCAAGTCTCTTGTGAATGGTGATGGTAGGTGAGCAGTAGGACAAGAAGCAGAGCAGCCACCCTGGGTTTCTGTACCTAGGAGGGAGTCTGACTTGTCCTTTCATAGCAAAGCTCATCACCAGAAGTGCTCCTTCCTTTGGTCTTCTGTGGAGTTATGCTATCCCTCAGCTGTGCCCGAGACAAGAAGGGGCAGGCTTTTATTATGGGTGAATTGTCTCTTGTCCATGGACTTCCAGCTGAAGGTCTGTCTCTAAGGCTTCTGTACAATAAAATCTGCTCCCTGGACGAACACTGGGAACAGGGACTGGGTCACACTTGGGCTGTCCATTTGGATTGTGTCATGTCTGTTTACCTACAGCAACAAAACTAAACCTAGAGAAAGGGACAGTTTTCATGGATATGTGAACAAGTAGGAAAATGCTAGTCTTGTGCATCCTGTTGAATTGGAGGGAATACTACCTAGTTTAAGAAAAGCCCAAATGTAGAGCATTTATGTAGAACAAAAAGATCCGTGTACGGTAATGTCAAAGCAGCAAGAATGCAATTTTAATATAAGCTATTGCCAGTATGATGTGAAATTAATTTTTTTTGTTGCTATATTAGGTGCCAAAGAATCCAAGGTCTCAGCCAGAGAACAGCCTGTTTAGTTTATATTTTTTCTTTTACAAAATTTGAAAAGAAAATGTCCTGTTGGCATTAGAACAGCAAAGGAAAAGAGTAATAAGTGATTTAAGATGCTCTGTAGGCTGGTCCTCAGCATTTCTCACTTATGTGGACCTACATGTTTACTCTTAAATTTCTGAATAATTATAATAATATTATGGTGTTACATTCCATATCTTTCAGAAACAATAGTAAGGTATCAAAGGGCATGCATGTGTCTGTACACTGCTGTTAGTATCAGAGCACTACAGCTTATCATGCTATGGGTTTACACTATCAGCAGGGCTGAAACACAGGGATGTAACTGTTAGCACTGTAAAGGCACAGATTCAAGGCCCAGCAGCTAGGACTGGCAGTCCCCAAGGAGATGAGGCGCTTGGTTAACATGGGACAAGAACTTGTGTTAAATGAAAAATGAAGTAGTAAGAACTTACGGGGCTTTGAATGCGGCTCTGTGCAGAGGTGAAGAAGATGAGAGGCTATGAATAAACCAGCAATTCTTTTGCATGAAGCAAGAACTTTGCTCAGCCTCTGCTTTATGTTCTTCCTCTGCTCTCTCTTCCCTTGGTTCTGGCTTGAGAGGAGAACCAGTGTTTTCTCTTTTCTGGGCCCATTGAAAACAATGCAGTGTGTCAGTAGACCTGGGATGAGGTAATGGTGGAGGCAGAAGTTTCCTCTGGGCTGAGGTGCTGAAGACATTGTGCAAGCAAAACCAGATGACACGAAGAGGAGTGAGCCTCTTCAGAGAAGAGTCCTAGCGGACTTGCATGCATCTTAAATGCGTGCCTGGTAATGAATGTGCTGCAGAGGAGACTTGAACATCTGGTCACTTCATTCTAGTATTTCTTAATTTATAAGGATATGAAAATTTGAACGTGATATTCGAGATAAAGTTACCAACCTGATAAGACTGTCGTTCCCCATGAGTGAGCATTGTTCTTGTGAATATGGGATGGAACTATTACTGTATCAGCTGTGCCTGTAGCTCATTAACGATGTACATTTCTGAGCTGAAAGTCTACTTCACTTATGACTTTAAACTTGGTGTGTGAGCGTCCCAAACTCTCTACTTCTGCCTCTCTCATAAAATTGCAGAAGTGCTACATAGCCAGGAAAGACTGTTCTCCATAAATATTCTGTATGTGCAGTCTGATGAGCAGCTGACTTCTTATTTTAAGAGTCAAAACCTATGGCAGATGAACTGTTGCATACCTGGTATGTGAATGTGGTTTTGGGAGTGCCGTTTTTCTGGGAGAGAAGAGTTGGAAAAGTGGCAGGCCACCTCTGGGATGGTCAGTACCAATTTGCAGCTCAGATGGGAGAACCTTTCCAAGTCCTGGCGGAACCTAAAACCAAATTTTGCTGATGCCAGAATAAATGCTGGGTTTAAAGACTTTTTTCATTTTCTCTTTTTCCACGGGAAGAGAATGACTCCATTAATGAACATTAGCAGTACAAACTCCTGGTGGTCCTGACCAAGGGAACAACATCCATCCAATATCTACTTCTATTTTATTTCTGTCTTTAAAAGCAGAGCAAATATTTGGTACTCCTGCTTTTGTTTAACACTCTACCTCCGTGTCTATCTGTCAGCTGAAATGTAGCCTATAGCTTCTATAAGGTGAAGTTTTTGTGTGATGCCAGCATCCTAAATGTGGACAAAGGCATCTGTCTGTGGGATGCTGGCAGAGCCCTAGGAGATGCCTTATTTTTAGGCAGCTGAGGATGCTTGAGGTATTCACCCTGCTGCAAACTAGAGGTCTCAAGGTAGCACTGAAATGACTCACTGATCAGTCTCTGTCCCCTCTGTGCTGGTGGCCAATTACGGGGCGTGGCAGCAAGACCTGAGACAAGATCTTTGGTGTCCTATTCTTCCTTGTTCATTTTCTTCCAGAAGACATGATCCCAAGGTGTCTTGTTACCTATATAAGATGTGAGGCCAAAGTGAGACAGATGCTTGCTGTTGAAGGAAGCCCTTTAAGGCAAAGGGTGCATGGCATGTGGTCTTGGCTCAAAATAATCTCTCTTGGTGGCTCTGGGCCAGCTTCCCACTGTGGTCCTGGCCAGCTCTCCAGCACGGCAATCCCCCCTTGGCACCTGGCAGCAGGGCCAAAGGGAACACACCATGCTGGTACCCTCGGTACCGCAAGGTGAACTCACAAGTGCCTTGAAGGGAGGAAAACTAAAGTGCACAAAGGATGAAAAAGTTAACCATATGATTCTGTGAGAGCAGCAAGCCTGATCTGACTCCTTAAGCTGCTGCTTTCACCTTGTATTTTTTTCTGTGGAGTATGGAGAAGAAGAGATAAGGTTTCTGGAGGTGGTTTGGAGTCAGGATGGGTGCCATCCTCCTGGAACACACGGCCAGGTTTTTGGTCCGTATTTCTGCCCTTTTTATCCCTAAGAACACAGTGTTTGGGATTGTGTTGGGGTTTTTTTTAAATTTATTTTTCCCCTTCCTTTTCTTTTTCTTGGAGACTAAAGTGTTGTTCATTAATGCTTACCGAGACTTAGTGTTCTTGGTGAAAAGTCTTTTGCTAAGTGTCACATTATATAATAATGCTTTTTCTTTTTCCTTCTTCTTTAAGTTACCACTTAGTGCCTATGCTTGCTTGAGTACTGTGTTGCATGGGGAGGAGCCTTTTGGACCAGTAAATTTGGTCTGAAGAACATTTTCAGGGCAGAAAAGCTTGTTCTTTCTCCATCCTTGCCCCATAACAAAATTACAGCAAACTAGAAAAGAGAATTTTGTTAATCAGAATAGTCAATTGGGGAATCATTAGCTCTGATTTTAAACACTATTTGTAATTTGCTTTAGGGTCTGTAGCCTAATTCTTTCCTTTGAGTTAATTAAAATATGTTTGAATGTGACAGACATTTCCAAATCTTCCCACAATCCAGGAGGAAGGGCAGGTTTTTTGTCATCTTCCATCAAGTATAGAGGCTCTGAGCGCAGAAGAATTTCACTACAATGCTGCAAGGTTGTTTACCTTAGCTCCTTCACAAAAGATAATCCAACAAATTACATTAATTATAAACCAATATGTTCTGTTCAATTCCCACATGAGCCAAACCTGGGTATGAGCATCTGCTCTTATTTTCTGAGCTGGGTTTTGAGGACAAGGCTCACAACAATGCTCAATCCATAATTAACAGAAAAATTAAAGATGCAACATCCCTTGCATCCTGCTTTTTGAAGCAGCATGTTTAAAAATATACATGCACTGTCCTGGCAGTTTTTATTCAACATAAAAAACACAATACTCTATTGTTACCCTGGTGTGTTTTTGTTTGTTTAAAATATTTACATTTATGTTAGGCTTAAAATAAACATGTAAATACTTTCCATAAGAAAAAAAAGATTCATAATTCCCTCTTGTGCTACATTTTTTCTTTTCAATTGTTTCTCTCCCTCCCCCCACAGATGACCTCTTTTCATAAAATGTGGTTTATTCTGCATTAAGCATATTGTTTTCTTTATGAAAAAAGGACTGGTTGGGCTTCTTCTTATTTTATTTTTTTAAGTGGCATATTTTTTCAGTTTCATTTCATAACAGGAAACAAAAGAGAACGTGATTGTTTGACCTGGTTACCAAAGAAATATTTGGCTAATAAAAATCCCATTAGCATGATGCCAAGTTCTGCTAGTTGTTTATGGTGAGCATGCCTATACAATTATATGCCATTTGCATGTCGAAGGAGTGCAGGAAAGAGCGCTTTTGTGGTTTAGGCACTAGACTGGCACTTGAGATAAGAGATCAGTTCCCAGCTGCGCAGCAGACTGACTTTGAACAGAGAGCAAATTTCCGTGGCTTACTTTTGCAGAAGGGATTAATAATGTGTCTTTTTTCCCCATCTTCCATCTTGTTTCTGTAGAAACCAAACTCTGGAAGGCTGCTTGCCCTGGCGTGCAGCACTCAGCCTGTTCTGGGCCCCCTCCTTGTCCAAGGGGGCTTGGCTGTGTGGCCTTTACCTCATGCTCTTGCAGCAGCAGGACTAAATTCATAATTCCACAGGATGTATTAATTGGTGCTTAATAAAGCTCATGCAGCACAAATGGAATAAAAGGTAGTGTGGCTGCTACCATCCATTCCAATTTCAGGAAGGAGAAGCTGAATTTGTGATAACGAAGGTCTTTCCTTTGTGTCCGCGTTTCCTTGGGTTTGCCCATGGCCATGTCTGATCCATGGGGATCACATCCCCCCAGCTGCCACTGCTGTGGAGCAGCCCCTTGGCCTGCCCTGGCCGTGCTCTGGCTCCCCCTGCCCAGAGGTGCCCTCCTTGCTGGGGACCCTGTGTTGTGCTGGAGGTGGGAGCGCTGCTGCTGTCCTGGTGCAGTTGTGCTCCTTGTACAGCCACGCTGGGCAGCAGCCTCTGTGGGCTTGCTCGGCTTCCTGCATTTCATGCAAACCTTGTTTTAATGATTAAGTAATTGACAAGAAAACAATAGACTACAGGGGGAAAAAATAACACGGAAAGGTTTAACATGTTGGGAAATGTTTCTTCTGGAAAGAGAAGAAGAGAGAGAGAGGAACCATTTCTTTGAAAGCCAAGACATGTAGTCCCTGGAAGTTCGGTGATGTTTCTTCTCTTGCCTGAGCTTATTTGTTCCCCTGGGACCTGCAGCATGGATTCAGCTGTGAACACGCTGCAGAGAGCAGGATGTGGTGAACCAGAGGCTCTGTGGGCTCCCTGCTTGGCAGCACAGTCAGGGCTGGTTGGGGCAGTGCAAGGAAGGACTGTGGGAGCTTTTCCGCAGAGACTGGCTGGTGCAGAGGACTTTTCATGTTTAGCCTTTCTTGCTGGAAGGGGCCTGAGCCTGGGTGTAATGGTCAGGAATGCCAGCTCCTGTTAAACATTCTGATCCTCCAAGGTTTTTTTTTCTGGGGTTCTTGGTGTTTGTTTGAAAAAACAGGAAAACTCCCACCCGTTCCAGTTAAGGGAGTAAGCTCAGTGTGAAGAAGCAGGAATAAATCCTCCAGGTGTTAAACATTGGTTAGGCTCAGAGCTGGCTGCTGCGCTCTGAAACTGGACACAGAGGTACCATGAGTACCAGGTCACATGGGAACAGAGAGTGCTGCTGCCCACAGGACAGGGACTGGGCCTGATGAGAGGTGCTCCCAGGCCACCTCCTTCTGCAGGGCCGAGGAAGGGGCTGCAGTGTTGGGCAGAGGCCCTTGTGCCTGTGGAGCCACTCGCGTGTGGCCCTTGCCCCCCACAGAGGTAGGGAGTGCTTAAGCTGCTTCTGCCCCATATGGGTAAATGGTGGCCCTGGGGTTGGATCTTCAGCTATGTTTTTCTATAGGCAGCATCTGTATCTTCCTGGGCTGTAAATTGGTGACTACAGTGTCCTTGGTAAGAGAGACTTTCAGACAAAGGCACATCTCAACCTTCCTCCAAATTTAAAAAAATAATTAGCAGGCAGCTCTTGGTCTTTCTCACATCTTTGATTGTTCTTCCTCCCACTGCAACTGTTCTCCTTGAATTCTGGGACACATATGCCAAAACCTCTTCCTTTGCTGAGAGCATGAAGTTTTCAGCGGCACAGTTTGCAGTGTGCACTGGAGAAAAAGACTTCTGCCTTCAGTATTGCTCATGGGGAGAAAGATGTGTGTTCACTGCACAGCTAAGGCATGTGCTGTGCAGCAGCCCTCGCTTGGTAGGACTCCGAAAATTACTTCAAAATGGCACAGTGTGAACGCTGCAAGCCCGACGTGTGATATTAAAACATTTAGAACTGGATCAAATCAAACCCAGTTTTTACCACAAACGCGCAGAGGCTGTTCTTCTTGTTTGAAGACTCTTTTCTTGCCAAATTCCATCTTTCCACACTGAGCTGCTTAAAAAAAGCCTTGTAGATGTATATATTTATATAGCTGAATGTTTTTTTGATCACATTTTATACAAAAATATTGCCTTTTGGCAGGGAGTCATCTAGTAGGTGTCGGATTCAAAATGTATCGTAAAGTTACGAGTGACTGCAAATGACATTTACGCTCCGTAAATCTGGTAGGGAAGTGTTAGGGTCGGAAAAAAAAGGGCTTCAAAGCTGGGAAATGACAGAATTAATAATTGAATTGAGACTGAGATAGCAGCACGGTAATGGGGAAACACGGACATAACTGGGGAGCAGTGTGTGAGTCTAAGTGGTGCTCCTGCGGGACCTGCAGATTCCTGCAGAAGTTACTGCAAAGCCTGCAGCTTGGATAAATAAGTCAGACCAGATTTCCCAAGACAGAATGCACTAGTTTTCCTCAGATAAAAGCTGCAAGAACCACCCAGATTTAAGGAAAAGTATATTACTGCACCTGCTCTGAGTCCATGCCAAGAATCCCTAGCCCAGTTTTGAAGGAAGTTGTCATTTTTGTTAAGTAACCTCCGAAGAAAAAGGTCCCCTAACCTCCCATAGAGGTTCAAGTACCAAGCCACTATTCTATTTTTTTTCCTCCCTAATCATAATCAAAGTGACATTTGCTGTGAATCAAAGCAATTTCTTTCTGTGCTAGTCCTAATATAGTTGGAGAGCAATTGCTCAATGTCTTTTTCATAACCTCCTTTGGAAGAGCCTTATCACATTATCTGTTGTTTCTAAACAAAAGTTTACTGTGAAAGCTGTCACTTGGAGTGAAGGCTCACAAAGCAAAGGCACGTCTGTGTGTTATTTCATTGGTTCTGCATTGCAGAACCTTTTGGAACCCACCACGACTTAAAAAGAAAACCTTATAAAGCATTTTTATATTATTGGATTTTGGAGTTATTTTCAGTTTGGGGGATATTAGGTTTCTACATATTATAGTTGGCTTAAACTTTCTTGTTTGCTTGAGGTTTTCTCCTCTTAGGATAGGTTTTTTTTTTTTAAATGGAATTTCTCTTTCTTTTCATTCTTTTTATTTTAAAGAAGTGTGCTCATTGCACTCGGACCATTATTTTAGAATCCCTTCACTTACTGAAGGATTAAATGGCATTTCTACATGTGTAAGGAGTTTAACAAAATTGAGGGGCATTTATTGAATGATCTTGTTTTTATTTATTCACAAAGTGCACCAGGATATTACTCACTAAGGCTCAAGTCTGATTTTTATCTGATGTCCTGGCCTGAGCAAGAGACAAAAACAAGGGCAAATTAAACAAGAACATCAATAACCCCTCTTTAAAATAAGGTTTTAAAGTAAATAAGCTGTAAGTGAAATGGAAGAAAATGGAAAGAGAATGAGAAGACCCAAGTCTTCTCATGGATTTGTAAGAAGGAAGTAGGTGATAGTGTGATTGGGGGTAGAATTAGTCGCATCTGCCAAGTGCCTCTGAGCAGTAGAGATGTCACCTGCCACCTGCTCCACAGCAAGGCTTTAGGCCAGTCTCTGACCTGATTTTCACCCTGTGCAATGCTGACTGCAGTCTGCCTGCACAGATAAAGTTAGAGAAGAGTTTGACTGGGTGGTTTTCTAAATATATATAAGTAAATAAAGGAGTACTGTTTGTGGTTTCTGGAAGTTCTGAAATGATGTTTGCCTCGTGTGATGGTAACTTCCTTGCAGTGCTTGCTAGAGGTGCCAGGCTGAGAGCCCTGGGCGATGTGTCCCTTGCAGCAGCCGTGCAAGCTTTACCAGGCTGTCACAGTAAACACTCCTTCCCTCCAGCCAGCGAGTCTGGTCCTCAGGGACTCTGCTGAGAGTCATTAACTGGGACCAAACTTACTAATCTAAACAAAGTAGATGTACAGCACTGCAGTTTGGCAATGCAAAACTGGCTGTCCACAAAACAGCGCTGCTTCTCCTGGTAGCTCTCTAAAAGAGTACAGGTACCTCCCAGTGACGGCTGTGCTGCCTCTAATCTGCAGCTCGTGGAAATCACTGCGGGGCTATTAAACCCAATATATGTCAGACTACCAGAGAGCTTGTTCTGGGTTATGTCTCTTGGCTTAGGAAGGTTTCAGATATGATACAACCCATACTCCCTTCAGGTACCCACACTGACCGGCTCAGAAGGTGGAGAAGGGCTTGACTTGTGCAAAGGCATTTGTAAGGTGTAACTTTGGTGTCAAAATTAACTGCTGCAGCTGAGATACCAACACAGTGAAGAGCTTTCTTTTTGCTACCAGCTTCTCTTAGAGAAGCCAGGCTACCTTGATTTTTGATGACCACCCAGGGAGGCTGGCTCCTGGTACCAATGTGGTACCGATGCCTTCGGGAAAGTGTTGTGAATTTCCCCCCCAAGCTCAAAACTGCTCACCTAAATCCTTGCAGATGACTCTTCTCATCATCCACAGGGCTCTGTTGCCATTGTTGACATGGATTTCTGGAAACCAGTGACTGCTTCAGTCATACCTTTGTTAATTTTTATCACTGTAAAATAGAATGTGTCCCTTTTATCGCATTTAGAAAAATGAGTCTGTTCTGAGGCAGCTGGCTGCTTTGACGGTGTGCAAGTATGTGTATGACAGCACATGCTTTTACTTTTTAATGAACTATTTCCCCTGGCTTCATCTTACTTCCACAGTCTATTTTTGTTGTTATAATGACACTGGTCAGTGAAGCTCAGAGGAAATCAGTCATCAAGATGCATGGTGCTGAAACAGTATTTCTGCTGTGATGGGGATTGCATTAATGCCTTTGGAGATTTCTTGCTGTTGTCACTGCGGCATCCACACCATAATGCAGAACTACCTAAATTGAACCAAGAGGCAAAATTTGGAGCTATGTAACTAAGTTAACTAAGAAAAATTTCCTGGGACATTAATTTTAACTCATGCTGGAACAGTCAAAGTGACCCCGAGTATGTTCTGTTGGGATGCCTGGCATCTGTTATCTTACTCTAATGCACAGGATTTTCTTCCTCCATTTCCTCACTAGTAGAAGTGGCCTGGAGTCTGTGAAACTTTAACATTTTGGAAATACAGAACAACAGCAAAATAACCAGGTTTTGGAAATCAAATTTTCTTAAATGGTCACGTATGATGAGATCAGTGTTCAGATAAAGGGTGCACCCAAACTGACCACCTACAACTGGTCTTGCACAGCTATTTCATAACTTCTCTCTTTTGCCTTCTTTCTCTGGCAGGTGCCCTTTCCCCCACTGTTTTGAATGGCATTTCTCCAAGTGTTCTGGTGTATGTAAACCTGGTCTATGAACTGTAGCTCTGCAATACTCACATCGTATCAAGCAAATTTGGTTTCCTAAACCCTACAGAAACACCCATGGTTATCTTCCAGTAATGTCCTCTGGTTCCTTTATCCCTGTGCCATTTCTAGGATACTTCTCTTACTTCTAAAGCCTTCATTTGCTTAATTTCTTGTCCCTGCTTGGATCCTTTGCTCCTTTTCAGAACGGCCTGAATACAAGCTCAACCTATGGGGGAAAATTAAGGACAAGCCCAAAGTGAAATGCTGTAACAATTTTGCTCAGCAGCCTGTGGGTGGCTTGGAGGGCTACCTATTCTACCTCTGCTATATAGGGGCTTTGTGTATGTTCAGCATTTATACTTCTGTGTGCATAGCCCTATATGTAATACATCTAATTGTTCTGAAGTTTTCCCTTCAGAGCTTCTACTTCAACTAGCTAGGAACTTGTAGGAACGTAAGCAAAACCCAATTTTTCAGTTCTTTAAATTAGTGGTCTCTACTGCTTATTTGCAATTATGGTTGTTTTTACTTTTTTTTTAAGTAGCTCCACAATGGATTTATGCAGCCAGCACACCATGTACCTGGCATGAATGCCTATCAGGATGGACACCATGAATGCAAGTAGTCTTTAATAATGCTCATGAAATAAAACTGAACTGATACTTGAAAATTCTTCTTTTAGCAGAGAGAACTGGTTCTTTCCTTCTTTTTTAAGAAGTAACAGCAAGAACCTTGTGATATTTGAGACTGCAAGTGGGAAGTTCTAATCATTTTCTTTCTCAATTTTTTAAAAGTTGATTATTTTTTTACCTGAAACCAAATTTGTCAGCTTTGGATGCCTTGTTAACATAAAATTTAAACAACAACAACTTGTAAATTGTAAAATTTATGAAAATAAAAATGGATTAATATTTTATGATGCATCCATAAAAAAAGACTTAATTGTTCATACATTATTTATGAACTTTGGGGAACAATTTATCTTGTTTTTACCTTTTAGAACAGCCCCTGAGAGCTGTGGTGCAGAGGCACCTCCTTGAGTAGGAAGGGCTGGTGTTCCTTCTTCCTAGGGGCTCATTTTCTCAGTAGTCAGCTGTGGGCAGGGAAGGAGCCCTCTGGTAGTGCCAGGACCTCCCTTCCCACTGCAGGCCTTCTCGTGCTGTCCTTGGCACGGGCTCAGGCACAGTCAGGCTCAGGCCAGAGGTGTTGGGGCCACCTCTCCAGGGCAGCAGCATCAAAATCGTTCTGCCTTCTGTGTCTCTTTGGCCCTCCTTGCTGAGGTTAGAGATGGAGTCTGAGGGGACACCTTTGTGTTGCAGAGGAAGTAAGTTGCAAAATCTGCTAGAAACCTTTTAATCCATGATTAGTTTGGTTGATGTCCCAGTGTGTATGTACAGAGGCACTCCATGTATAGTATGTGTAATATGGATGAATGGGGTGCACTATGAATATGTCATTTTCTTATGGATTCATAAAAGCCATTTTCCCCCCTTCAGCTACCCTGATAATATTTTTTTTTCTTTTTCTTTATTTTCCCCCTCCCACAGTCTATTCATGGAGAAGATCTGGGTAGAAATGGTAGATGAAACCTCTTCTTTTCCTTGGGAAATCAGAGAACAGAACTTGGCACTGACTGTCAACATAATAGAAAATGTTTCCATGTTCCACCAGCAGACAAGTACTTAAAGAGGCTTCTCCTTAGTGAGTGTTGTTGCAGGCAATAATGTGAGGTGTAAAAGTCACTTTACCAGAGATCAACTTTTGATAAATATATTTAAATTTCTTTATTGAGTTTTAAAGTATAACAACGACTGCTGAATAGGTGCAACTGAAAACATGTTAAATAGCCTTCAACTCTTCACATTTGTATTGAACATCATCTCCAGGAGTGACATTTCATGTTACCATGGAAACAAATTTGACATTTCAAAAATACATTTATTCCTGGGTCACTAAGATGGGAGTTCTGAAAGAAAAAAAGGTCAGAAGATTTGCCTGTCTCAGAGTACTCTACAGTTTGCTGTATTCCTTTGGAGGAAAGAAATATGTGGTATCGTAAAATAGCATGCTCCAGCTTGATCCAGTTTGAAAATATTTTGACAAGATGGTGGCAATGTTACAGGTCAATAAAGCGTGTCTCAGTTGCTGAGATTTTGCAAAGTGATTAAAACTGTTTCTTGGATCAAGACCTTTTCTGGATCAATTCTTCTTCCTAAGGACTTTCAGTCATGGCTTTCATAATCCCACTAGCTGTTCTCTACTTTATAATTTCTCCTTGTAGAAAATATTCAAAAGATTGATATTAGGATTTTATTTAATACTCAGGAAAAAACATTGCTATCTTTAATAGGAATTATGCCAAAGTTTTATCCCAGATGATGCATTTCATAGAAAGTAGGAAATTGAAGAATCAATGCTAAGGTTTGGTACTGAAAAATGTGTGCCTGTATTTAAAAAAGAATTATGTAATTTAGATAATATTTTATTAAGATGGATCAAATGTTGTTTTTGAATGCCTTGATGTAGTTCTCTAGTAATATGTTGTAAAATGAGGGCGGTAAAGTGAAAATACTGATCATATAAAGTGAAATACCATTTTTTCAAGAGATTTACCTTTTACATGGAGTTGTTGAAAGTTAATAATGATTGCAGAGTGAGTTATAGCCTGCAGCGAGATCTTTGTCATTTCTACTAGCAAGTAACTTGTTTGAGCAAGGAAAAAAGTGAGGGTTGAGGGAATGTGACTTTGGCGAGTGCAGCTCACTTAATGATAGTGAGGAACTGGCACAAATGTCTGTGTGCAGAGGTGTGCACACACCTGCCCCCGGTGCTGAGTTGGAGCTGGCTGGATAGGAGCCAGCTCTGTTCTGTGTGCCCTGGCTGCTCCTGCACCCCATGACACTTTCTTGGGAGGGTTGGTCAGCTTCCAGTCAGAGCTGGCTTGTATCTGGCCAGGTCACCAGGTATCTGCCTGCCCATTCTCTGCAGACATATATCCATGGGGGATCAGTGTACATGTATTTCATTAGGCAGAGAAATACTTCCGGGGTGAGCATGCTCTGCTCTTCTTAGGTCTGTGCTTTTGCCACTTTGTCCCACTAGTATGTTTTCTGGGCATCAGGAAAGGGAGAATCGTTTGACTCAAAGCCATTTCAGAAGCAGCATTAATTACCATGCTGAGCTGAATTGTCATTGTGGTGTGTGGGGACTGGGGAGGAGAACCTCCCATTAATATCAATGGACTAGTCCTGTGATGAAACCCTCAAGGACCACCCAGAAGACTGACCTACTTAGGTATTAACACTGCCGTTGCTAGACTTGTACCTGCCTTTGAATGCAACAAGGGTTATTAAATGAAAGCCATCTGATTTTCTAGTAGAAGAGGAAAAACTGTCTGCATAAACTCCTGCCTCTGCTCCCCAGGGAGGAGAGTATGGGTAAACAAGAGAATTTTTTTAATGGCCTTCTCTTTTCTGCCTAGTTTTTATGGTGAATGTAGCCCAGGCTGAGTTCTGCTCCTCTTTGCACCTGGACATGCAGGAAATCAAACTGGACCAGCAGTTTGCCTATTCAAAGCAAAATGTAATTGGAAAAGGTGTAACATATATATAAAAAAAAAAAATCACAGGAGGTGCAGTGTGTGTGTGTATGTGTTACAGCTGGATTGTAGCTACTGTGCCACTCATGCTGAGCCTGTGTTCTTGTGTTCATGGTGCAGAGGAGTAAGTCTTTCTTTGCTGCTGGTTCCTTTTGAGCACCTCAAAGCACCTTTTGAGCACCTTAGAGACTGTTTCCTGGGAGGGGACGTCATCCAGGACACAGGGGTTATTCACCCTCTCCAATGGCTCACTTACAGCTTGGACAGGTGGGAGGACTTGGTTTCAGCCTCGCTTCAAACACAGCGTTAATGCTACTGAGGCAGGGAGGTTCAGGATATTAACGCCTCTGTTTATGATGTTGAGCAAAGCCAAGTCAAACTTCGAATGTGAAGACACGAGTTAATATTTTAAATAAAGCCTAACTAGCTGCAGAGCTAACAGGAATACTTCTGTGGTATCGGCAGCTTTAAAGTAAGCTGTAACAGTCTGGTACAACTCCTTCAGGTTCTCTGGAGCACTCCCAAGCTGAGTTTGGCTCGTTCAGCATGGCATGCATAAGACTGCAACCCCCGACTCATGGACAGAATTGTAATCTCCATGCAATAAAAACACACGTGATGGGATGCAGTCAGAGCTGGAATCCCCAGCTGGACCCCTGGCAGAAAGGCAATTTCTCGTGATCTGTTCCCTGCCCCTTCAGAACAAGGAGCTTTGGTGAAGGGGCGTGCCCGGGCTCCTTTATGTCCATGCTGCTGAGACTGCCCATCCCTGCGGGAAGGACATGCTCACATGAGACTGCACATAGGGAGGACAGACCTAAACCAGTAGCTTGAGAGGAAGACGGCTTGAGCCTCTGAACATGTGTGAATGTGCATGGCATACTTTGCTCTGCTTTGTAGACGCACGAGCTATAATCTCGTGGGAGTTATCAAATCCCAACTGACCTCTTGGTATGCTTGCTACTCTATTTCAGTATGAAGACATGCTCACTGTGATTTGCTCTGAATTAATTCCAGTTTGAATTAAAGCTGATCTTTGAGGGGTAGACTGTCAAGAAAAAGAGTCACATCACTGTTCCCTGCTTAATTCCATGCTGTCTGCTGTTAACTAACTGCATCAATTAGTACTTTGTTTCTGTTTCACACTTTCTAAATCTTATGGGTTATTTTTACAGTTCTCCTACAAAGCTGTTCAGTTCTTCAGCACCTTCAGTCAGGACACCAGATAGCACACAGCAATCCAGTAGCAGTTACAGCTGGTCCGAAATAGTGGGTACCTCAGGGTTCCTACTTCTCCTGGTGATGCCCCTACTTCTGAATAGAGGAGGATGCTCATTCTTCTGTCTGCATCCTCACTACGAGATGTCCTGTGCAGGTGATTGTCCACGAAGATGCTGTAATTCTTTCTTAGAGTCAAAGGTAGCCTTCTCTGCATGCCCAGGAAGTACAATTCACTTGTTTGCTGGTATTTGCATCCCATTTACAAAGCAATCCAGGTTAGTCTCTTCCTTATTTACCACTCTTTCACTTGTATCATCAATGTCCTTTATCACTAATGATAGGTTTTCTACCAGGCCACTGAAAAGCAGAGTGTAGGGTTGAAAGCTGGGATGCTGTTAGGGGCACATCCGTTCAGTGAGATCTTCCTTTCCATGTATTGTTATTTGTCAGCTCATCATTCTTAAAGCATTAGTATGTGCCAAGGTGACTTTTTTTGTGTGTTGTGCTGGTATCTTAATCAAAATGTCATGCAGTCCACCGTCTTCATAGAAATAGATATCTATTACCTCAGTACTATTACATTTATTGGCAACAGTAATTTTATTTAGAGAAAAGATGTCAAATTAGTTTGAGGAGCTCTGTTTTCCATAAACCTTTGCTGCTCAGTATTAGTTATATTACCTTCCTTTAATTTTTAATTGATTGAATCCTGCATCTGCTCTTCCATTATTCTACCTGGGATGATTCTTTTTCTGTAGGTTAGTATCTGCTTGGGCCATTCCATTTCTCTTCCCAAAGCGTTGTCTTGACATTGGTTTTGTTTAATTGACTTGGTTCTGTCCCAATATCCAAAAAGGTCTTGAAAATCAGTTTTAGTTTTTCAAAGAGCCCTGATCTTTACTTTGAAAATTAATGAGTGAGAATTTTTTGAGATTAATTTGGTTTAAAAAATTTAACCTTAGCAGTTGCTTAACTTTTGTCCCCTTTGTATAGAATTCAAAAATGCATTTGCCAGTTAAATATTTTCTGTATTAATTTTGACAGATCTGCCTACTGTTCCCAGATAGTGAGGTTTAATGAGCTTTTTTTGCAATACAACTAGAATTCTCTATTGTCCTCCTTGTATATTCTCTTGTGTATTTATCATTTTTCTGTAATTCCTAGGTTTTTTTATTTTTATTTATTGCTTACCACTTTTTCGTACATTTCTACTTTGGTGTGTGCATGTGTTTCATTTATTCTGGTTGCTCTGACTTCCCCTGAGCCAGGTTGAGTTCCCAACCAATATGGCCTTTTTTTGTTGATTGTGGCTTTTGGGCATCCAATAATATATTTTTAAGTAACTCCCAGTTATCATTCATATTTTTCTATTTAAATTCATTTTCCGAACTGATTTGGTCCATAATTGTTTTCAGCTTTGTAAAATTGTCTTCTTAAACTGCCTTGTGTATAACTTACTAGTTTGGACTTCATTCTGTTTGCATATATATGCAATCAAGTCACAATCACTCGTATGTAAGCTACCACTAATTTTTAGTTTGGTGATCAGTTCTTCTTTATCTGTCAAAATGAGATCTGGTATAGAATTCCCCCATGCTGGATTTGATTTTTATTGAGTTAGGAAATTGTCAACTATGATATTTTGAAATGTCCAGGATATTTCATTACACAAGACCCCCAGTGTGTTGCTCAGGTTAGTGTAGTTCATAGTAGTGCGCACATGTCTACACATGCATGTCTGTATATAGGTAAACATAGAATTTGTCTTTCCATAAGATTATGAATTTCTGGAGGAGTTTAGGTTGAATTAAAAAAAGACTGCAACAGCTAGAATTCCATTTCTGCTGTTTGTAGGTTATTTTGGGTTTTGTAAGGATTGCAGTGTTTTGAACAGCTACTCAAAATCTGAAAATGCAGAAATCCTCCAACCCGTTTGTGACTTCATACAAATAGATAACACTGGTGCAATTTCATTGTTTACTATTGGTGAAGTCTTATTTATCTCCTAGAAAAAAGGACCCCAAACTGTCTCTGCAGCCCAGATAGAGCAGGAACCACTCAGGTGTGCCAGCAGAAGACATCAGTGCCACTCTAAGGCTGATGAATGCCACTCATCAGTGGCTGCTCTAAGGCATCTCACAGCAAGAGTTGTCACTGTCAGACATCATCCTGTGGGTCAAAGATTCTTTCCCTAAACTGTTTGGCAAACGCATCTGTAAAGTACTCAAGCTTCAGATGACTCACAAATAGAAGCTGTGTTTGTAAATTGAGTTACATAGAAAAAAATCCCAGGAAATCTGTTGGTGATCCTTATTACAAATTATCGCAGGTAAGTGAGCTACTTACAGCTAAGAGTACACCCCGGACTCCTTTCATGTGATGTAATGCAAAGAGACTGTTTATACTCAGGGGAAGGGAGAGGAACTGCTGGTGAGAACTTTTGCTCGTGTCTCTGACTGACAGTACTGCTAGGTCATTAATTTCTCCTGTGTTCAGAGTGCCTGGATTAACTATAAAAAAATTCCTTGTTCTTCTTGGGAACACTTCTAGAATACGGTAGCTTTTAGCTGAAATGTTTAGCACAAGTTCTGCCTGTTTCGTAGCTCATGGAAGTTCCCAGTAGCTGTTCTTGAAAGAACTTTCTGTATCTCACCTTCTCCTGGCTGCCTGCCTCCCACTCTAGTTCTGGAATCCTCAGCTTCCTTGGTAAGCTCCTATTACTCTGCCCTTGGGGATGGGGCACTACCTCCTCCCTGAGCCAGCAAAGGCACCTGGAGAAGCTCCCCCGTGTGAGGGATGCCCTTCCCTGGCTAATGAGCACCCTGTGCTGCCAGGAGTTGCTGGAGGGAAATTCTCCGAGCTGCCTGGTGAACAGCGGTGAGAGGCATTCGCGTGCCAAGCCATTTGCCTTAAATACACATTCCGGCACCTTCGCTGACCTCTTAATGGCTCACTTAGTGAGGGATGCAGGGCTTATGAATGAGCGTGTTTGACAGTTCCCCTGTGCCTAGAGATTCAGTCGTGGTAGGGGCTTGTTTTCCTGCATCAAACAGGAGAAGTACACTAGTGTTTTGGGGAAAAACACTAACAAATAAAAACCCAACCAAAAAGCCCTACAACCCCTCCACAAAAACAACAACAACAAAAAATATCCACCCAACCAAACCCAAAGCAAACCAACAAAAACACCAGCTATGTAGAAAAACACATGCAGAAGAAATTTGTCAGGGTGGATGGAAACACAGGGGTAGTTCTGTCAGTCCCCCCAGCACCACATATCGGAAGTAGATACTGCTTCTGTTGCTTTGGCTCCTGGGGCTCAGGACTGTTGCCACACTCAGAGCATGCTAGCTTTGACAGCACAAGAAAGGTTGAGATCTGTCAAATTACCTTTGCAGGCAGGGTACAGCTTTAGCTTCTGCAGTTGAAAGTGTTTCCCCAGCCAGAAGGTCTTTTTCTGGGGCAGTATCAGCAAAGAAAGAGGTAGCAGCAGTGGTGTGACTCAGGGGATGCAAAAAACACCAAAGGTGACATAGGTGAAGAGACATCAATGGACAAATTGTAGTGATTTGGAGACACAGCAGATACAGGTTAGGAAGGAAGGCTGAGAACGCCTAAAACATCATACCAACAGTCTCTGCCAGGACCAACCTCAGTATCAACATGTTTGTGTCTTTTTGCAATTTTTTTGTAAAGTCAACTATTTCCCACGAAAATGTTTTTTTGCCTACAGCAGGAGAGAGGGAAGAGGAGGAATTCCTTTAGGTTAAAATGCTGAAAAGCTTCACTGCTGTTGTTAGCTTTGGTGAGAGGGAAATCCCTCCTATTCTTTGCTCTTTTGCTTTCTCTCTCTCCCCTTTTTCAAAGAAAAGGCAAATACTAAAAAGCCCATTTATTAACTTTTTGAATAAGAATCTGGCTGTGTCCTGAAGTCTTGAGTGTAATCACATCCCTTTTGACCTCTATCAAACATTTTCTTTGCAGCTGGATTGTAGTGCAGCCACATAATCATTGAGGAACTGACGGGATCTACTTCAGAGGGCACCAAAGTAGAGTTACTGCTCCCTGCACTGATGGGGCAGGAGCTGAAGCCTCCTGCTCCCGGGATGGGTGGGCCAGGCCAGGAGCAGCCCTTGCTGGGGCAGAGACCCTCTGCCTTTCTGCTGTGTGTCTCTTACCCTTAGGAAGGAAGGGCTTTGAACAGAGTGATGGGTTGCTCGTGCTGGCTGTTGAAAGTGGATTCCCAAGTTCGGATGAGAAATGGACAGTGCGGGATTTGCAGAAAGACCTCTCTCATTCTCTGAAGCTCAAGTGTCTGCTCAGCACAGGGTGTCTCTACTTTCTTTTTCCCATCTGTGCTTGCCTCTGATAGCACTGCCTTCCCTGCTGCCCACTGCCCAGAGGAGCAGTGGCCTCATGTGGCATCACCTTAGCTGCAGGGTCACGGCTCTCAGTTCCAAGACAAGCATTTTCCTCCACTGGCAGCTGCTCCTGGACTGCTGGCCCCAGTTGCTTCTCAGGCTTTTGTTTAAAACTTGGACAGTTTTTCATCTTTGTTCTAGCACTGGTGCAGCTCCAGAGAAAGTAACAGTGGTGGAAACAATGGCTTATTCATATTTATCACTCCTTCCTATAGCTGTGTGGTGTTATTCTTCATTTTTGCCTACAGGCAAGGTAAAATGCTTCAAGGTCAGCTCTGAGGGGAGCCAAAAGGCTTGTGCTGTGCTTGGTGTCTAGGGAAGCTCAGTCTGTAGAGGTGTTTCCCACAGTAACCTGCTGCTCTCTAGCTGGTGTGAGACAGCCTGATTCAACCAGCAGAAGCCTATGACACGCTGCCCAAACCCAGGCCAGGGTGGCCAGGTCGAGAGGTTGTGCTCTTTCTGCCCAAAACCCTCCTCGGAAGGAAGTGGCTGTGCCAGGGACTGGATGTAGGCCTCTGTTGTGAGGATGAAGGAAAGGAAAGGAAAAGAACTCTTTTCCCACCAGTTGTTTGAATGCAAGGGAAAGGGAGATGCAGCCCCAACAGGCTGATCCTTCTGCCAAAGCCAGTGGGTTCCTTCCATGGGAGGGAGCTACCTCAGAACCCTGAGTCTAAATAATCAACTGAAGAGTCAGTCAAGTCTAAGGAAGTGATCTGGTCAGAGTCCACACTTGCATATACGACCATACCAGCTGTTTTTTCAGGGAATGGCAGTATTTTCCATTAAACAGATTAACTAGAGAAGGGCAACAGGATAAGTAAAACCAAAAAGACTTGTGCAATATTTCTGGTGAAAGAACAGAGAAATAAAAGGAGGCTCAGAGCGACCTTCAGATGGATCAAAGTAAACCTGGGAGCATGATGCTCTCCTTGTTGGCAAGTTGCAGGTGACAGGCCACCCATAGCCCTTCCCATTACCTGCTACAGCTCCAAGTAAAGTGTTGTTGCCTCTTTGGGGCAGATGCATTCACCACTGGGGCACTTGCAAGGATCAGCCCAGCAATCAAATGCAACAGCTCCTACTATGTCTGGTCAGAAGGCAGCATCTCCCAGTGGCATTAAACCTGCTCCCCTTTCCAAGGGACCTGTACAATTTGAAGAAAAATAGATTTAGTAAGCCACAGGCTGCATTTAAATAAACCTTGCTTAAATTGTTATTTTTAATTGGGGGAGGAGTGGGACAGAACAAAAACAACCTGACAGAAGAAAAATCAAAGGATTGGGTAAGCCCTGCTCTGGTAAAGGGGCACAGGGGAGGGAGGAAAGAGGTCCATGGTTTTGAAATCCAGTTTGCAATGCCATCCTGGATGCAAAATATAAATAGGCTTTGTGTGAGTGCAGCCCCAATAGGAAATGAGTGTGCTTGCCCACATTTGGCTGCCTGGAAAGCGGTGGCTGTGCTCGGCTCACTCTGCCTCTGCTTGGCCACAGCTGCCTGACTGCACATGGCATTTGGATCTGAAGCCATGCCTTGGGCTTCACTGCAGCCCAAACACTTGTACTTTTCCTGTGTCTCTTCTTCCAGGAGCCTGCAGGCTCCTTTGTTGCTCTTAGGCAGGGGTTTGGTGCTGCAAGCAGCATTGTCCAGACCTGTTTATTCACACGGGAAGGAGAGTTGCATCCAGAGTGGCACTAGCTTCTGCTCTTTTCTGATTACAGGATTTGCAGTTTAGTGCCATGCACGGTCATATGGGATCACTTAACAGTATATGCCTGTATGGTTTTCAAGAGTATGCTTGTGGTCTCACTTCTTACACTCATTTGTTTAAGGATCAAGTTTAATTATCTCTTGTTACCTCTGTGCTCTTCCTTTCTGTAAAGCTAACTTGTGAGCCATTTTCATCTCCACTGGTGGATATGACAACTTTTCCTTCTATCTATTTTGATGTTTTATGGAAGCTATTATGGTTATTCTGGTTCATAAACCCAGTTTAAAAATCAAATATTGATTTGGTGATTCAAATATGCTCTCTTTTGTGCTTTAGAAATTCTCCTTGAAACAAATCTCTTCCTCTCACTGTTGCTAGAGATCGCAAGGATTTGCAGTCTAGGGTTCATTAATATTGCCTGACCATTATTCCAGAAGGGTATTTACTCAGTCCTAACTGATGGCAGGGAGGCTGCTTAGGACAGAAAAATGAACAGAAATGCCTCCAAATATGAGTGAGCTGGGAAAGGTTCCCCATCACTGACTGGGACACTGGGCACAAAGAGGAAGTGCCGTGGGAATGGAAAGGACCTTGGTGTTTCAGTGAGGAGGATTTAGAGATTTTCAGGGAAAGTTTGGTGTGGACCTGGAGAGGGCCAGAGCACACAGCTGGGCCATGATAACATGGCTGCCTCTGAACTTCATTTCACACCTCCCCTTTTACAGTAAGATGCTGCCAAAAGAGGCATTTTTGGTGGTTGTGCTCTGCACCCCAAGGGCTGGCCTTCAGTGACCCCTGCAGCCAGGTCCAGCAAAGGGAAAGTGTCTGGGTCTCCTCTCTCTCACATGTCTCCAACAGCAGGTGAGCCAAGTGGACAGGTCCCAGCTGGCTCAGCCTAACACAGCTCAGAAAGGGTTTAAATCAACCTGGCCTGTGCCAAAGGAGCAACAGACCCTGGGCCATGATTATTTCGCCCTCATATCTGAATATAGACTTGCAAAACCTCCTTAGCTATAGAGTTGTTCTCAATGTTAATAAGCCAAACTCAAGAAATCCTGAGCTCTTCCTTCTGTCCTTCAACTTACTTCTTTTGTTTTCCACTAAGTGTTTCTTTGATACTGCTTCAAAACATGTGGGAACCATTTTTTCCTGCTTTCTACCACCTTGTAATTTACTCTTTAGCAGCATTGTTCACAGCAATCGTTTTTGGAACTATGTCTTTCTGTTAACTTTCTGTTCTTTTTTGAGAAGAAAACTCATTGGGAGATTTCCTAAGCCACATTTATTTAAATCACAAATCCTGGTCACTATGGGAGCTGCATCTATTTCTTTGATGAAATGGTAAACTAGGATTGTGGCCAAGACCTATAAAAGTGGCATTAGTAGAGTTGTAAGAGTCTAATGGCTGTGAGTTTAAATGCCACGTATGATGCAGTAAATTTTACAATCCACATTTTCAATGTAAAAATGGAAATGAGATACAATAAGCAGCTCCCCCAAGGTAGCAGTATAAAATCTACAGTAAATTCTTATAGCACTACAGGAGAAAAATCACTGCTAGTTGCTAGCTACTGTAACTGGGAGGAGTTTCCTGCTCACCAAACTTGGGGCTCTCTCTCTGCATTTCTGGCCCTTCTGCTTTATAGGTAATTGTTAAACACTGTTTTGCTAGTTTTGCATAAAAATGCACAGTCCAGAGCTGTGTCTGCTCTGAAGAGCTGGAGTCAAGTCTTCTTGCCAGAAAGAGGAGGGATGCTGTGCAACAGAGCCGAGTAGGAAATCGCCTCTCAGCTGAGGTATCAGCAGTCTGCGATCTCAGTGACGACCTGCAGTGGTGGTTTTGGGAAGCAGTTGTACCCCAGGGGAGGACCAGATTAAGCTTGGCCAAATACTGCCAAAACAGTACTGGGAGATCCTGTTCTAGATTTGCCGTCATGTGGGTCCCCTCGCACAGGGGAATTTCTGTTTTACCAAACTCGCAAGTAAAACAGGCTAGTGTGGGTTGGTTTTCTCCTCTGCAGAATTGAAAACTGCTTTTTTTCTTAGAGATGGGAATCTTTTACTGGCTATATAATAGATAGTACTGTGCTGATTGTCAGTTCAGAGAAACCTTGTCTGGTAATGACAACCTGACTGGATTTGCAAAACTGTGTGTTAAAATATTCTGCAGGAAAGTTAGCATGCTCTTTTGGCAGCTATAAAGAAAAGTTGCTGCTTCTTGGTTTTTCCTCTGGGGAAGAAGTCATTCTGGGTGGGATGCTTTTCCTTTGTATTGGCCCTGCCACTTTCCAGGGCTTCTGGGGAATTGCCTATAGGTGAATGTATCTGAGAAGACATGTGTCAGTGTGAGTTGGTTCCCCACCTGCCAAGAAGTGGGGAACCGAAGGCTGCAGATGCCCACTTTGCAGCCAGCGTAGCCTCTGGTGCAAGGCTGCCCTTTCTGCTGTGTCCCCTCAGCCAGCTTTTCCCACCTGCTGCCCTGTCCCACTCAAAGTGCTGTAGCACAAGGTGCCTGCCCAGGATCTCAGCAGAGATGCCCATGCTTTCCGTGTCCCAGTCTTGCATGGGCATGACAGACAGTGTGACATCTACTCCCAAATATCTAGATGAATGATTATAAAAAAGTGCTATTTTTGAAGGCATAGCAGTCGATTATGCATTTGACAGAAGGTTTTAGGAAATAGGCAATGTGGGATGTACTGGGAAGAAAAAAAAAATCAATCTGTGTATTTGTCTTTTAACTAGTTGGAGACACATTGGCACATATTTTTGGCACATTAATGAATTCTGCCTTATTTAATCTCTGCTACTCTTATAATATGAATTTGTGTTCCATTTGGGTGTTAAAAATCAGAAAGTCAGAGAGTTAAGTTTCTAGAGGAAGTTATAATCACTTCAAGCTCCTGAGCTGGAATGAGGAGGCAGGCACAGTTGCTCTGAAGGAGAGCAACCAGACAAAAGGCTTCGTAGCGCAGTTTGCAGCACGTCCCTGTGGCGGTGCCTCCGAGAGTGGGAAGGTCCCGTGCAGCTCCCCACAACCTCCTGGCAAACCCCATGGCTCAGCCCCGCGCTCCAGCCCAAGCCGCCGGCTGTGCCGGAGTGCACAGGCCAGGGAGCGCTGACAGCCTCAGCAAGCATGCTGGGGGTTGCCCTTTTTCAGAATAAGCTTTGCCAGTTTATTTGCATCTGACTCCATCCTGCTTTAAAAGTGCGAGTGCTCCGCGCTTCTTATTGATGACTTATTTTCAATAAACATAATTCCTTTTCTTTCTTTCTTTTTCTTTCTCGCTACACGTCCACTTCAATGTTTGAGGTTTTTTTTTAAATTTGAATGTGTACAGAAATGCTGTGTACAAAAGATCTTACAGTTTTAACCAAAAATGGCTTAAAAAAGAAAGCATTGCATCTTCCACAGAGTAAGGATCGACTGGATTTTTTTTTCCCCCCCAAGGATGAATATTTAAGAAGACAAAAGGGGAAGATTTAGAGAAAGCAGCACTGTTTTGAGCATGAGTAACAGCACTAGAGCTGGCATGATCGGCAGTGCTGTGAGCATTCCCGGGGAAGCTGGGGAGCAGCTCGGTTGTACAGTGTTACACTTCCATGGTGTGTTGGGGAGGATGGCTGGGGTCAAAGCTGGCTGCAGTGGGTTAGCTGGATAGCATGGGCTGACAGCACGTTTTAGAGTTTAAACTAAAGGTGGACCACATTTTTTCCATAGTTTCAAAACATTTCATGAGAGCAGGTAAACTGTTGATATCTGTGAGGCGAAAAAATGTTGGTTTTTCTTCCCCCCTCTCCCACCACGTTTGACAAAACAATTTTGACTGTGTTCAAATAACAGGCTTTAAGGGAATTGTTTACAAAACTCAAAAAAATGATTTTGACAAAGCCATTTTCTTTCTGTGTGAAATTGTCACTTGAATAAATGTTTGATATGAAGTCTCTAGAAAAACTACAGCTAAATGGGGGTGTTTAATTCAGAGTAATTTTGTCTGGTTTCCAGTATTTTTTGTGATTCCTCACACTGTTTTTTTTTCCTCTCACAACTCCCTTCCTCTACCTGTTCATCCACAATAAGATTGACTCATAAAAGCACATAGAGTTTAAACTTATTTTACAGGGAACATTGAAAATTTGGTATTTGTTTTGCCACTTTTGAGACAAAATATTTTGAAAACATTATCAACAGCAATGTTAGACACAGAAATTGTTTTTATTTTTATATTTTATTTTCTGACTGACAACAAAGCCAAACTTCAAAATCAGATTGGATTTTTTCATGAAATGTAAATGTTGAGGTCTGGTCTGCCTTAGGGTTTTTGGGTTTTTTCCCCCTATATTTCTGAAAGAAAAGGATTTAGCAATATAGTTATGAATGATTTCATTAGTGCTAAGCTGAAGTGAAAATAGTTTTTAACCTATAAGAAAATCCAGATTTTTTTCAGGCTTGGGAAGGGCGAAGAGGAAGGTGTGAATTTCAGTTTCCAGCTACATACAGTGTCAAATACAGAAATGCAGCTGATCCCCAGGCTGAACAATTTTTCATGAATGAGGAAGAAGGAGGGAAGGACACCAAGTTTACACCACAGAAAGTGGGAATGGGGAAAATTTAAACGCTGCCCGGGCAGATGCTGATGCCCCAGGAAGTGCTCCCCGGGGTAGAGCAGAGCAGCTGGGGGGTGGTAGGCCTGGTGTGAGAAGGGCTTGTGCCATTCTCCCTGTGGAGTCACCTTGTCCATGGCAGGGTGGGTCCATTTCTGGTCTGACTATCGGGAGCCCGCGTGCCCCACTTGCAGCCTCACGCACAAGCACTTAGCAATTCCATTTTATGTGAAGTCCAGCTGTCCTCATTCTTTGAAGTACCTTCTCCAGCATTAACAGATGTTCAGTATCACTTTGCTGCTGTAATCAGGGTGTCCTTGATCTTCATTACAATGCACGGAACCTCTGTGAGTGATTCAGTGTGTGTGTGTGTGTGTGTGTGTGTGCGTGTTTTCTACCTGGTCCTCTGGAAGATCACATGATGGAGGAAGTTCACTGCAGTCCCAGGGCAGATTTGGGTGTCTGGTTGAACACCCCAGTCAAACAAGGCAGAACAGCAAGTGGATGCTCAAGTTCATCACAAACATAGCCTAGGAAAAATTAATTTTGTTTGTAGAGCTATTTGGAAAAGCCTGGGTGTCTGTATGGGTTTGTTCCATCTGATGTCCTAATTGCTGTGCTTTCCATTCCTTGCTGTTATGTCATTTAAATTCCTCCTTATTTTGTGGTTTCTTTTTAAGGAAGGATTGATATTTCTTGAGGTTGTTGAAGTGGCACAGAGCAGCATGTTTCCAGGACACTGGTTTCAGTCTGGTCTAGGTCACCAGAAACAATCATACCAGTTAATGACTATTCAGTGTATTTAAAATGAGCAAATACTCTCATCCCATTTTCCAGTGGAAAATCATTTTATCAGAACTCCCTGGGAGGAAGCTCCACTCCATAAACGACATCCATTGGCAATGGGAGCAGTGCCTGCCTACCAGTGCTGTTACCATCTCCACTGGTACTTTATTGGCAGCCTAATCACTTCTGCACCTCAAGTGCTCTATTCCTCCCACAGCAGTAAGTCTTCCCATTAAATGAGAGATGTACCTTTTGGCTTTTGCTTGCCTTTTACTGAGGTAGGTTGTGCTACTACTAAATAATGATAGATGTCCTGCTGCTGATTGTGATGGGGAGGGTAATGCTTTAGTGCAAACCTGGTAATAAGAAAACTATGTATTTAATTTACTGCAGTTTATTACCTATTAAATTAATGTCCCATGCATGTGGAGTGTGGTAAGTTTGGTGAGTTGCTTGGTAGGCAGGTTTTCCTGAGTTCACATCCTGTATCATGTTAGTGTAATATGGATAATGGACACACTTTCTAATAGCAGTGGAAGCTGCCCTTGTCTTTCTTCCCTATTTCAGGTCTCCACTGCACTCTTTTCTGTGAGGTACCTGCTGCAACGGGTGCTTGAGGGTCTATGGTGGCTCCAGGCCCAGCTCCTGGCATAGTTTCATCCCTTTTCTGCATTCATTTGCTTTTTCTATGAATGTAGAGGCTCCTTCTAAATGTGCTGTTTTTCTTAGGATATAGGATGAATTCTGTGAGTTGTACAAGTGAATCTATAAGTTTGCTGAAACCAATCAAAGACACGTTCCTCCCTAAATTGCAGTTCATCATTGTGTTCTGTGTGACATTAGTGGGCCAGAGCAAACACTCCAACTGTGTACTGTCAGGTGCTGGTGTTGGCTGTAATGAAGAAAATCTCCTGACTGTGGTATATTGATGACTGTTGCCTAATTTCTGCTATGAATTTGTTACAGAAAACAGTGCCCCCCAAACTGCTCAGCTGTTGCCCAAAGGAGCTGTGGTACTGGGACTGCAGCAGCTATTGCTCCACCTCAGCATAGGACTGGCACCAAGACAGAGGTACACAGGGATATCTCACCTCTATGAAGGGCTCCTTTTGGGAAAGTTTTACCCAAGCTCTTGTCCTCTAAATGCTTTGGGACCTGTGGCTGCCAGGACCTGGAAGATTTGCAGAGATGCCACTTGCTTCCTTGAGACAGGGTAGGGCAAAGTATTGTGGGAAGAAGTGGGGTAACCTTGAAGCTGTTGAACGCAGAGATTGTTGTTGGTGTCCCCAACTCAGGCAATGCCAGCCTTGCTACTGCAACTTAAGTAGAACAGAAAAGAAGGGACAAATCTGCTCTAGAAGAGCCACAACTTTTTGAATATGTCCTTTGCTCTTTACTAAGAAGGCAAACCCACCCTGGCAAAGAGTATTCAGATACTCAGTGTGCTGTGCACTGGGGTGACTGAGCCCATGACCCAAGGCACACTGGTAAAATGAGGCATCCCCCACAGTGATGGGCAGGGGGTGATTGCCTTGTCTGGAAGCCTGGCAAGGCTGATGTTACCTTTTTTTACTCATTTTGGTCTGAAATGAAGCTCTCAGTTCTGAGACAGTTATTAAGAGAAGTCTGTCCAGTTGCTAAGGTTTTCAGAAAACGTATTTGGTGATTAGCTGTACATGGAAGACTCCATGTGAGAGTCCAACGGCTGTGAGGTTACCCTTAGATTTGTGGTTGAGAAGGTATGGTGGTTGTCTTCTTTTGGGTCTTTCCCTCCCCTTGCTTAAAATCTTGCCATCTTTTCTGTGTAGAATTCAGAAACATTTTCTGAGACACAGGAGCATGCAAATGAGAAAAATAATTTGTTTGCCCTGCTTGCTTCAGGGCAAAAATTGAAGGGGACGATGGGATCAAGCAATAAAGTTCCAATGAACACAAAGCTAATAAATCTTTAAAATCAATATTCACTGACTGAGAAATCACAACTACCTATCGTGTGGTTGTTGCCTGGCATGAGGACTGTACAGCTTTACAGTTCTGAGTTGGAGCAGGGTATGTCCAGAGTTTTTAGAGACTTGGTTTCCTTTCATTTGCCATTTTAACTCTGCAGTTGCTGATTCCGTGTACTCCTGCAAGTAGTACCAAATGCTCCTGTGTTCAGCTAGTGCTCAGAGTACTAAAATTAATGCTGGTTTGGGTCCAGGGCAGGGTTTTTCACCTGAGTCAGATTTCACTTTTTGTACTCTCTGTAGAGCAGAGTATCTGCTCTAGGCAGATTCATCCAGTATCTGCATAGAGAACTTCTTTAACTCTTTTTCTCTCTTAGGACTCTTTATAGTTAGGAGATTTAGTCCTTTTGCTATGTGATTTGAAGTTTATTGCAGGGTAGTTTGTGACCAGCATCAGGTGGAGATGCTGGAGAACCCCTTGCAATAGCTATATAGAGAATAGGTGGCTATATTTGCCAATCTCCACTATACTTCCAGGACTGAAGTTTGTAACATCCCTGTAAGGTTTTTATCTGTAAAGTACTGACATGTACTTTCATTCTTCATTTTCAATTTATTTATCATACATACATATGTATCTGTGATGTCTTGAAGCATTTAAGGAACTTTACTTGTTGATCAGGCATCGGTGATTTTCTTGTATCAAGGAATTGCCTCCAAAATAAAATGTAGCTTTTAAAATACTGCTCTGGGGATTAATTATTCTGTTTTCATGCATGATTTCCACTGAAGTCAATGGGCATTGCTATCATAGAACAATGCAAACCAAAACCAGGGACCCTGAAGCAGGAAAATGGTTTGTCCTATGCAAGATGTCAGTCAGAAGGGCTGTTCTCACCTTATTTCAGAGTAATCAAAATAAAAATGCTAGTTAGATTTGATATGGGCCACAACAAATTATTAATTGCTCAAGTGGAAGCCCAGCTTCTCCTGAGTTTGGTACAGTACCAGTTCCACGGGTACATTGAGCTCTTGGGGTGCCAGGAAAGTGGAATGGGAATTTGCTCCTTGTGCATTACTGCCCTAGACCATCACATCTGTGACCTGCAGCTGTGAGAGAAACAGAGACGAAGCTTCTAAAACTCTAGAACAGTGACCTCTTTGAGATGCAAGGTTTGTCCTGGGTAACATAGCAATATGACCCCAACAGCTGATTTAGAGAGTTGCTATGTATTAATGCAACTATAATTAATAGCATTAATGCATATTAATGCTGTATATATATACACAATGCAGGTATGTGTTAGTGGAAGGTGAATTTCAGAATGGGCAGCTTGGCTTGGTAAAGGTAAAGAGCATCCTCTGGAAGGCTGGAGCCTGCTCTGATAGTATTGTGCCAGGAATGGAGTTATTCATTCTTCAAATAAAATTTCACATAAGGATATGCCTTGTGGAGCCAGATCTGTAATAGTGACAAGGAGCCATGGGGTGTTCTCACGCAGTGGTAAGAAGCCAGTGTTTGGGACTGGAAATGTATTTAGGCTCATCTGAAGGAGACCATTGTGTCAGCTCATGCTACAGCAATCTTTTACGCAGTTGTTACTTATTATTATTATTTTCCAGATTGAATTAGATGCTGTGCAAGTTCAGAACATAAAGATGGGCCCTGCTCAGAGAAATTTAATATGGATGTGACTGCTTAAGCTGTTTTTTTTAATTTATTATTTGAAAATAAATACATAACAGCTGCTGCCATTCCAAGGGAAGGAATGAGCCTATGAAATATCTGGCTTATATAAAAGTTAACAAGTTAAAAGTTCTTTTAAGTTAGATTCAAGTGATGGAGTGGGTGTGAAGGGGTGGGAAACTACTCAAATTGCCCACAGCCCTGGACTAACTGGGTTTTCATGCTAATCAGATCAGCAGTGAAACTGTTAACAGTGTTGACATTCACATTGTCACCATTAAGCTGCAGCCTAAACACTCCCTTTTGATTAAAGGCAGCATCTTAAATCTCTCCTCACTATTGTCGGAGATTCCAGCAGCTTGAGCCAGCAGTCTGTCCTTACATCCCTTCTTGGAAGGTTTCCCTCCTAACCAGAGAACTAAGAGACTTCACTGTCACTGAAAATAGCTGAGAACTTGCTTTCCTTTGTATGGGGCAGGGCACATCTTGCCAGCTGTAACTGCAATATTTTTTCCCTCTGTTGAGAGGATGTGGCTGCCTATTCTGTGACTTGGCTGCACACAAAGGCAATGACAGACGGGGGTTAGTTGACTTTTCCCCACAGTTCAAACGTGGGTTTAAAATTACAGGTGCAAGTTTTGTGGTTATAAATTACAGTTGCACAAAGGGGAGGTGGCCCTGGAATAAACTGTGCCGTCCGCTTTAGCAGAGGGAAACGGAACATGTAAGAGGGATGTTACTGGAGAAAAGTTAGCATCTTGTAACCACCTGTCCCACTGCAGTGGGATCCTCGGAGATAATTAAAGACAAATATATGTTCGAACAAAAGGCTGCGCTTCTCTCTCTCAACTCCTTCATCTTCATTTAATCAAAATCAGGCAATATGTTTTTGTAGGAGTTTGTTTCTTTTAATAGTGCGGAGGAAAGTGAATTTGTCCCGTTGTGTGAAGCAAAGCCCAGTTAAATTCAAATCCATGCTCTGGGATACCCATCCAGAGGAGGGTTTGAGTGGAAACATTGGCATAGCCTGACCTGCAGTGGCAGTGCAGAGCTGTATTAACATAATCACAGAATGTATGGGAAGCTGGAGCACAGCCCTGGGTGGGGTTCAGCACTGGTAGGATTTACAGGGCACCACGTGTATTGGAAATGTGGTCATAAATGGGCATAAAAATTATCATCTTCAACTTACTTAATAAAATGAGTCAGAGTAAATAAGGAAATGTAAAAACACATTCTCTGCTTGTTTTATTGAATAGGGGTTTGGCTCCAGAGCTTCGGTCATTCTTTTTGTGGTAGGGTTTTTTTTTTTTTTCCTTTTTCTCAGGATGTATGTGTGAGAGTGAGGATACGTAAGAAAAAAAAAGAAGGGGAAAAAAAAAAAATCAGTCCATTTATATCCTTCCTGAACAGCTTAACTGTACTGCCTTGTGCCATACCCAGTCTCTCTGTTCACTGGGCATGTTTGTAAATGTTTTTCCCTCTTGTAAGCTAACCTTCCTGCTCAGGCAGTCAGGAGCCTCCTGCCAGGCTGCTCACTGCAGGGCAGCTTCTAGAAGGCAATGGGTGCAGGAGGATGCAGGTCATAGCTACCTGCAAAATCCTGTGGGGACACGTGGCTTTGGATACCTGACAATGCTGGAGACTGTTTCCCTCTCCCCTTAACGCTGTGATAAATCTGAGTGTCAGAGGAAAGGAAAATAAGCCTAGTTTAAAAAAGTTTGAATGGATAAAGCTAGAAAATCTTCACAGCAAACTGCTGGATCCATTCACTTCACAGCATCTTGATTGGCTGTGTGGCAGTGTCCTGGGCCTTATGCTTGCTAATAGTCCCCAGAAGTTGTAAAGGAATGTTTTGTGCATGGCAGTGCTCTGTGTTAGGGAAATGACAAAGTCCTGTCCTCTGCAATGCCATGGATCAGTGGTGAGGACATTCCATGGGCCGGGTGCTGGAGCCCTGGTGCTGTGGCTGTGTACAATCTGTGTGCTAGTCGTGCCCTCCTTTGCTCTCTGAAGTCCCAATTAACTCCTTTTTGTAAAGGAAAAAAGGGGAAAATACTTTTTTCTCATTTGTTCAAAAAGTAATGTGGTCCCAGTGGTGTTCTGGGGAGGTTTGGCTCTCCATATGCCACTCCTGCCTTCTGTGGCATGACAGATGTAAAAGGTCCTTTCACGTTTACCATGGTGGCATGACAACAACGCGTGTCCCTGATTATCAGCAGCGTGTCACTCCCAAGGTTATGGAGTGCAAATGGTTCTGTAGCCATAAAAAATTAATCTCTATGTTCTCTGGTTTGTCAGTCTGTATATAATTGGCCGCATTCAAATTTCGGTCAGGGCGGTGAAAATTAAGAATCATCCAACTGAGTTTATAATTGCCCAGTCTGGTATAACGTTTAGCCAAATACAGTGTCTGCCTCCATCTCTCTGTACTTACGTATTTATTTATTTGCATATATAAAAATAAATGTCTGTATAAATGTGTGTGTGTATATGTGTAATGAAAATGCTCCATAGTCCAAAACACCTTTTTTCAAAGATGGAAGGATACCAAGAGGATCATATTGGAAGGGTAGTAATCATGGTGGGGGAAGGAGGGGAAGGGAGAAGAGGATTATTATGAGCAGTATGAATGGAAGGGGGAGATAAATAAGATTTTTGTCTTTCTACATTCCAGTTTTTGTATGTGCCTGCACTGTTTTATTTGGAGTATACTGTCACGGTAGAAATAGAAGCAAAGTTCATTTACTCAGAGGAAATGAAATAAACCCACAAAGACTTAAACTAGCACAATGTAAAACATGCTGGCGGCATTGACCTCCTCCTGCTTTACCTTGACAAAAAAGAAAAAAGAAAAGGTAATGTTTCTGGAAGACAACTAGTGCTGTGACCTGCACTAATTAATCTGCCCATCAGATCTGATTAAGCACTTTCAAATCTGGCAAATTGCCACTTTTCTTGAGACACAAATGTAAATAAATATGACAGTGGTAAATCACAGCCCTCCAGTGATATCTCTGTCAGCAGCCCCCAGCAAAGAGCAGCAGATATTGAGACTCCAAACACTCTGTGCCTGATAATAAAAACGTTTCTTCTGCATGGGGATGAAGCGGAACCCATCACCATCTGCTCAAACCTGTCTGATGTGGGGCAGCTCGTGCACCTGCTGAAAGGCTGTCCCTCCTGGATGCAGCCCCAGTCAAGCCCCAGGGGCAGGGCAGTGCTGGTGTGGGCTTTCCCCAAAGTGCAGGTTTGAGACAGGATTCACATACACAGGTTGGCTGCTGCTGGGAGAGCAATGAGCTGCAAAGCCACCTGAAGGGGCTGTGCTTCCACTGGGAGGGGACTTGCAGGTGTTTTCCAGAGCTGCTTTTGCAGCTGACTGCCAGTTCCTTTGCACCTTTATGTGAATGAGGGCGAGCCCCTGGGAGGGTGCCATGGAGCACTGCCCCCATGTTCATGGAAGCATGCTTCTGCTTCCCTGCTCAGGCCTGGCCTGGCCTTGCCTCAACCAGGAGCTGGAGGTGCACTTCAGAAGTGCCTATGATAACACTAGTGTTACCTCTTGGTTTATAGCCCTCTCCCTGCTTTAAGACCATCTGGTGTGACAGAAACTTCTGAATAACGTGCGTTGAAATTGGTGAAATGCTTTGATTTGATCCTTTGGTCTGTACCATAAAATTATTTCCGTGGATTGTTTGCCTCAGTGTACCATTAAGCATTTAAGAGTTTGAATATCTTTATTGCAAAGGACTGAAGTCATTCCAGGTAAGGTGATGTTATCTTCAGTTACTCACAATGTACTGCAGGTGTCGATTGATCAGTCCCACCTACTCCGCTTGTGTACATACAATAAAAAAATAACAAAATATCGATAAAAGTGGGGTCTGACTGTTCAGGAGCTCTGACCATGCCTACAAAACAATGAAGTCCTAAAAGTTTACAAATACCAGCCTTACTTTGGATCACTTTGTTACAGACAGTTAATTATAACAACGGGCTTTACCATATGTAAGAAAGGAGAAGGTTAATGAAAGTGAAGGAGAGAGGGCAGTATGTCAGAGGCCCTTTTTCTGTGTATTTAGATTTCTGAAAGCTTCCAGTAGGAGAGCTGTAAGTAACACCAAGCCCTGTAGCCCCTGGTCCAGTTGATGCAGTGAGAGCTGTCTGGTTTGTCCCTGGGCAGTGGTTTTCCCTGTTTCACGTGGGCTTTGAAAGGAAAGGTGAGCTGGAGATTCTGAGGAGCGGTGGTTTCAGCCCCAGAGAGGCTAGTATTGAAATCTAAGCTCTTTTAAGGCATTTAGGTCACAGTTTTCTGAGATTTGAGTGAAACAGTTTGAGGGTGGTTTAAATAAAGATCTCATATCTTCATGTACCTGAGAAACGGCCTGGTTTTCAGAGGTGCTGAACCCACACTTGACGAATGATTGATTGATTTCTTTACAGAAATCCTTTTCTTTGTGTGACTGCCTCTGAAGTTTAATCCTGGGTTGTAGGTGGTGCGAAAGCCTTCTTTTTAGGAAAAGAAAAGGGTTTTTTTTTCTCCCTCTATATTACACAATAGCTCTGAAATTACTTTGAGAGAGAAAAGTGATTTACAATTTTAAAAGACTATCTGAGGATGGAGTACTTTTCCCTGCTCTGATATCCACATGGAGCTTTGCTGGTACGGAAGTAGGCAGTGCCCCAACTCTTTCAGGGGGTGCTCCTTGTGGACAGCAGGACTCTGCTTTTCCTTGTGTATGGCCAGGCTTGCAGGTCTGTGTATTTCTCTTCCCCCAAAAAAAGTGTGCCCTCCCATAGGGAGGAGTCTGATTGCTGGGCAGCTTGCTGCCATCACACGGCCCCCTTTGCAGGTAATCTGTGCCTGTTACTGCTCACTTAGACTTGTTTTCTGCATCCCTGTCACAGGAGATCACGCGACCTGTGCTTTCTTCCGCTGCTCCCTTTAAACCAACAACTGAAAACTAAAATAGGACACTGCTGAACTAGGGAGAGCTGAGAAGCTGTATGAGCTGTAGCTGTGTGAGTCTGCTGAGTCTGCTGCAGGAATTTACCTGCATGTCTCGTTCAAGCCAATGCAGTCCCTTGGCCATCTTAGGGGAGCAAGTGCAGCCAGAGGCCACTGGAAGGAAGGAGGGGCGATGTGTGCCAGAGTGAAGTGCGTGATGAGGTCATGAAAGGGGCCTTCTTCAGAGGTGAGGCTGGATAGGGAAATGGGCTCCTGAGCCTCTCCGTGTGGTCACCATGATCTGTACCCCATGTGACTGGCAGCTGCAGAGTGAACAGGGTGCACAGTCACAGGCAATGCACACACCTGGCAGATACCAAACTCATTTGTGGAAGCAAGTCAGTTGTGCTGATCCGTTTGGGGGATGTACAGATTGGGTCTGGATGAATGCTTGATAGTGAATCTTCTCCTAGACATTGTTCTCTCACCTGCTGGCTCCTGGATTTCCAGGGACTCAGCCCTGCTTTACAGTTCAGGGCAGAACCAGGTACCACAAGGGCCTCCAGTATCTGTGCCATGGCAGTGGAAGGGCTGGCAGCCTGGCAGAGTGTGTGGTTCAGCTTTGATAATTATAGTAGAGCGCCTTGAGGCTTGAGAACAGTGCAGCATGAGGGCTTTTGGAGAAATTACAAGCCCTGTCTTTGGGTCTCCCTACTCATCCAAGGCAAGTACAGCAAGTTAGGGCCATTAAACAATACTAGTTTAAGGGCTTATGTTCCTAGGCTGAGCTTGATCCAAAAAAGTAGAAAAGGCCTCTTCTATTCTTCAAACTACTCTGTGTTTTGAGCATGCTCCTGTTCTGCGTTGTATTCTGTGTAGGAGATGACTTGAAGTGCACTGCGGGCTCTGAACCAATGACCTGTGAGCCTCCATGCCTGGCAAGTCTTTGGTTTGATGATTGTTTGTTTTCTTGAATTGTCACAAAAGGATTCCTCGGCTAGTGTACCTCCTCCTCCCGTAACTTCACAATGCTCTGAGCAAATAATCTTTTCTTAAATGCAACCAGACAACAGTGCCTTACACAACAGGGAGATGTTTGTTGATCCATCGATTCATGGGGAAAGCAGGCCTTGAATACATCATACATCCTCTCCATAAAATGTGTATTAAGGAATGCAGTCTGAGG
Organism: Falcunculus frontatus; assembly: GCA_013398115.1. Lineage (NCBI taxonomy): Eukaryota > Metazoa > Chordata > Aves > Passeriformes > Falcunculus > Falcunculus frontatus. The sequence continues at coordinate 184,478 of VZRV01008901.1, read as the reverse complement.
CAAATATATTATAACCTGTTAGCCTTGTAAGAATAATTAAAAAAAAAAATCCACACCAGTCTTAGCCAAACCACATAAAACTGACACCTCATGTTTCTTAAATGAATTAAACATAGTAAAGCAATTGTCCTTGGCTGTAGGTTCATGCTCTTATGTGACAGTGCCTTCCACACAATTATTTCATCATAAAGGTATTTACTAACATTATTTTTCTTGCAACAGGTTTTAATAACATTCTTTGGGGTACACTTAAGAGTCTAAAGAGTCTTAAATTACTAGGTTTTTTCAGACATGTACATGTTGGCATTTGTGTTTATGAATGCATTTTGCCATTTCTTTTTGTTTGAAATGTGGATTAGTAGATTACATGAGACTCAAAAGAGAATAAGTATATGGTTTAAGCCTCTAGAGCTGAGAGTAAATGAAAATCTATTTTCATGAACATCTATGGTGTTTTTGAAATTTTTTTAAATGAAAGTTAAAAATGAATTGGTTCCCTTTCTGTTCACCCTGTTTGTTTTTAAATGATATCAATATGTTTGAGAATTTTCTGTATCTTCTCCCAGTTTAACAAGTACTATTACAATGACAGCTTAAATAGGATTTTTGATTTATGAAAGGAAACATTTATTTTCCCCGTGAAACCCACATTTTGGTGAAGTTCATTACCATTTTCTGTAAAAGCTTTTTTTTCCCCTCAAAGGCTGTATTTAGTTAAAGAAAAAAAAAAATCTATAAATATGAAGAGTTCCACAGATTTCAAAAAGAGGGATGGGAAAGAGTTAGTAGGAACAGAGACCTCTTAACCTTTTCCTCCCAAACCTTAAGTGTTCCATAAATGCTAACACACCTGGAAAAGGGGAGGACAGGTGCTCTGCCACTGCGTTAACTTCAGCCTGGTACCTGTAAGCTTTTGTGCAGCTACCTCAATGAGAAATGCTGCTGCTTCTGCTCCTCTCTCCACTGAGGCTGCTTGTTCAGGTTGGCAATCTCCAGCACTGTCATCTCTGTAAGTCATGCCAGTCTGTGTGTAGCATCATTTATTGCACCTACTCTTCCCTGAACCCAGCTCTTCCAGAGAGACAGAGAGCACGAGCTTGGCTTCAGTGGGGACAAACTTGAAGCTCTCATTGGTTCGTGAGAATGAATTTACCTTAACATGGATTTTCTATTTCCTTCCTCGGCTTTTCTACTTCTCCTTTTATACCATTCTCACAAAATTCTTATAAATTCATATTTATGTTATGGAAAAATTGTTACCAGGAAAAAACTACCCAGAATCAGTGCCAGCAATATCAAAGTCAAAAACATGTTTAAGAACCAGACAAAATATTACGAGTGGGTACAAATTTTATTTTGTATGGCATAAAAAGCCATGCTAAAGATACTGATCTTCAATTCTACCAATTTCAAAGTTTCAGCTTATGATTTACATGAGTCATTTACATAACAGTTGAAAAGACAACAAAAATTATTAAAGTTTTTTTTCTTTCTTTAAGTGTGCATATTTTTCTTGGTCTAAAACAACAACAAAAAGCTTTAGGAACTCAAGAAATAAAGAGCAAGAGATAAACTCTCTTCTTGTTTGCACCTGCCAAGCCACACAAAAGTCAGCAAGCTGGTATGGGTGTAAACCCAGAGAGAATGTCAATCTTTGCCTTTTCTGCTGTAGAGCTCACATGCTCTGCTCGAGAGGCAGACTGAGGATCTCAAGCCACAAAAGTCTGAATCCAGTTTTCCAGGTCTAGATTCTTTGGCCTGTCAGGCTGGGTTTGACAAGAGCCTCAGAAAGTTTTGGAGTTCAGAGAAGAATTTTAATGGCTAAATATTAATTTTGAACCTAAAGTGAACTTCTGCTTGTGTAGAATTTGGTTGTATCAATGCTTAGATAGCCATTCCTGTTTTGTTGGCCTCTTCTAAAATTTGAGTTTGCTTGCCAGTTTTGGATCTGGTTAACAGATAGACTCCAGCTGCCCTCCAAAATGCACAGTCACTTGTCTCTGGCTTCTTGAAATCAAGTAGTTTGTCCTTCTAACAGGAAAAGCTTTCTTGTTCCAATAAGATAAGCATGCAAATGAAAGTCGGAGTTCATGGCTACAGACACTCTTGTAGCACACTTGGATGGTTCATGATGTACAGGTCTATGATGAATTTGAAGAACGAAGGGATCAATACTTAGATATTTGAGTCTGAAGTTCAAAAGATATGGAGATTTTAAGGCAAAATCCCTTCTATTTCTTCTTCTCTAAATGTTACCTTTTTCAGAAATCACAGGAGGAAAGCAATTGGTAAACTCCACTACCTACAAATTCCCTTCTTTGACTGAAGAAGGTCTCGGATGTTCAACCAGTCTCCTGTGGTGCTTGGCCTTGAAAATGCATAGCAGCTGGAAGTCTTACGTAGTGGTTTCTGGAAAACTTTCCAATATGACATTTCAATTCTCTAAAGTCAAAGTAAGAGTACGCTTCTCTTAATGACCAGTTCCTAAGTGATATTAATGCTGGGCGAAAATAGAAATGGAGGCAGAGAAGTGGCTTTTGTTAAATCTATTGGTAGGAAGAACTGCTGTATGCCTATGTCCATACCCAGGACTGGTTCCCATGCAGAGGGGACTCTCCTTATCTCAGAAAAATATCTATGTGATAAATGGGGACATGTGAGGTTCTGTTTGGTGGGACGTAAGTGCTGTCTGAGAGACTTAATGGACTGGGTTGAGCTGCTTGGCATGTATTATTCACTGCAGTCTAACTTTGAGTTTTGGCACCACAGTACAGTAGCAGCTTTTACACAGTGAACAAGAGAAAAAGTGTGTCTGAATTTTTCCATGAACAGTCAAAAGCCTTTGCGTTTGAAACTCGCGCAGAGATACTAATTCAGAAGAACTTTGGCATTGATTAAACAGGTCACATCTGATGTATTATGCATAAATGAGCCTAAAAAGTGCTAGTCTTCACAAATAAAGCAAATACAGTGAGGTGATATACATTTCTTTCTGAAAACCAAGCAGTCACTTGGACTCAACAAAGAGTAATTAATACAATTTTTAAAGATACACTATATAATTCCATGAATATTTAAGGCTAGGATGAAATAATACCCTATATTGGTCTTGAACCACAATGAATAATATGATTATTTTTACTTTGCAAGAGGTCACAACAAATGTTTGAGATTTAAGCTGCCAGAGCTACAAATTTAGCAGAAAGTAGGCATTTAATGATAGATTTCATTGCTGTGGTTTAGGTTTTATTTTGAATGTTTGTTTTGTCTTAAAAACACTAATGCTAAAATGTTGTCTCAAATCTTTATTTTCAAATTACTTATTATATCACCATAAATTACAGGGTGCAGTAAAAGCCAGATTTAAAAGGAGGCATGCTTTGCTTTCTCATATTGCTAAAAATAGTGCAATGCTTATGAAACACAAATCATCATTAAAAAAGTTCTTTTTATACAACTGAGGTTGCTAGTGCTGAACTAGCGGCTTTCCTCCAAGTGGCACAATGGACTGCTCCAAATTTAGGTCTGTAATGGTAGAGGTTAACTTTAGGAAGTCCGAGTAAAACTGTAATCTATAATTCTACCACAATTACAATGTTTTCTCTCAAATGATAGTGAAGTCCCTGGGGCGAATGCTAGCAAATACCTTGTAAAGATGTTCTTCTGGCTTTTATTGTTTTGATGCTTCTGCAATTTCAGCACATGTTCCTAGATTTGTCAAGAGACCTGGGCTGTGCCCCAGGACTGTTCAGAGGCTGTGGGCTGCACTCGGCTCTCAGCACTCAGCCAGACGCAAAGGGTGGAGCACGTAGTTGATAGCGAAGAGATGCATATGCCACGTTGACAAGATGATGGGTAAACAAAGCTTAAGGGACACTTGTTAAACTCAACATAGCCAAAAATGAATCCATTTCATGGTATTTTTAGAAGGCTTCAGCCTAGGGAAAACATTCACCTGTGTGACCTGAGGAAAAGTCTAAAGAACTGGTTGCTATTTAGCCATCAAAAAAACCATATGTGCGTCTTTTTCAGATGCCCTCATCAGTTCTTTCCTTCCAGGCATATTTTTGGAAGACTCACACATCTCCCTCTGTGAATCACAGTACCCTGCTGGCTTGTCAGATTGAGGTGGGACCAACACGCGTCAACCCTGAACCTAAATCCTATCTAATAGGTGTGACGTGAGGGCTGCCAGCAGCCAGTGCTCCTTTGCCTGGGCACTGAGGGAACTCTACATTACTGCTTCTGCTTGTTCCCTCAGCCCATGATATAGTCTCAGTAAGGGTGAACCTGAAGAATGTCGCCATTGTAACGTTGCCTCTGCCTGGGAGGGAAAAGAGCTGGGTGCCCGCCAGCATTTAAACAAAAGAGCTCCGGTGTGAGCAGGATGACTGGAGAAGCAGGGGTATGCAGGCAGCAATCCAGTTGGGAAGCAGTGGGGCAGGGGGGCTGTCAGCCCTCGGGGTTTGGCCCAGACTGTACAAAGGTCCAGGATCAGGGGTGCTGCAGGTGGGTGTGTTGTCAGGGGAAGGCTCCCCGGGCAGCACCAGGCAGCGACAGCCTGGCTGGGGAGAGCTGCAGAGGGACCAAACATGGGGCCACCTGCTTGCGCTGGGCTGCAGAGGAACAGCTCCTGCAACATGGGATTTCTGAGCAGGCTTTTAATAACGAGTTCATGCAGGCATACCCAAAAGAAATGAAAATGTAGTGGAAATCTTTCTTAGCTAACTTCACCGAAGCTTTTGGCCTAACGTGCTGCAGGCTTTAGCGCAGCAAGTAGGTGGCCTGTGCTGCTGCCCATACTCTGTCAGGAAGACAAAGAATCTGGGAGAAGCATCAATCTGTTTCTCTTCACAGGGCTGTCTCTTCCCCCCTTTGTCAGTCAAAGGTGTCAATGTCTCTCCCCTCTATCCTCCCCCCTCCCTGAGCTGAGTAGTGTCAGTCATTCCTGTTTTTTTCTTTTTATTAATGATTTTGCAAGGCTATGTCATTACTGTGCTATACATTTTTATACAGATGGCACGACTGTGCATTTTAATGGCAAATCTGTTTCTCACATAACGCCTGAACTGCAAAAAGACTTTGACAGACTGGTTCAAGGAAAACAAACTGGTTTTAAATGTAGCAAAAACTAAAACAATGCCTTTTGGCTCTCCTAATCATCTGAACTCAAAGGATGATTTTATTTGAAAGTCAGAAATCTTAAGGAGTGGACCAAACTTGTGTGTTGAAAGAAAGCCAGAGGAAAAAGATAGAGGTTCATCATTCATGGGCTGCATGCTTTGTTTAGCGAGACACAGAGGATTCATCCCTGATCCTCAACCTAACTGTGTTTGACCAGAACTGAATTTGGCCTGTAACTCTGGAGACTTCTGGACCCAGCAAGGTTTTGAATTTCGGGAAGAAGTGAGGTATTAAGTTTATAAATGTGGAAAGCAGAATGCAGGGGGGACTAGAAACCCAGAAAGTGAAAAATATATGTATGTTAAATACCACTAGAAACAAAGAGCAGAATACGTATTTGTCCATTTTTGGATAGGTCTGTTTCTTCTTTGATCATCTTCTTTGCATTTTGTGTTATTTTAAGCTTAAATAAGTACAAACAGTTCTCAGTGGTCCTATCATCACTGTTCTCTGAAGTAACACATAAGCTTTATGTCTCTATCCATGTATCTCCTTTAATATCTTACCTTGCAGTTGCTATTTGGACACAGTTTACAGTAGCCTTGATCTTTTTTTGCTGTTGATTGCACTGTGCTGTTGATTGTCTCTGTTTGCCCTGCTCCAATGGATTCATTTACATTTACATGAATTGGCTGAGCTCAGTGGAAAGGTGTGCTGGTATCTTACAGCTCTTCCATGTCTGAATTTTCACATCCTTGATACCCTTATTTCTCAACCTTGGAGGCCTTGACAATTCATTGCTTTGACACTTTCATTTGTGGTGAATAAAGCTCAGTGGCTCCATTGGAAAGGATGACCAGGAGAAATGGGAGGTGGAATTCATTCTTATTAGCACTGCAAACTCAAGTATTTTCTGAGGGCCCCAAATAGCAGAAAATTCTCTCATATTATTGGCCATGATCTTGTGTATGCTGACTACAGTGAAGTGTAAGAATAGTAATTTTCAGAAGTCTATGAATGTTGGCTTCAACAACATTTGAGGAGCTAGGAAAAATAGGGAGGAGATGGAAAGCAGAGACAGACCTAGCTGCTATTATTGACATCTTACACTCTTGAGGCAACCTAAAGGTCCTTCTGTAGGTAAGAGGGATCATTCAGTCCAAATGGTGCTCTGAGATACAGAGTAAGAAAGACAATATAATGTACAAGTATTCCCCAAATTTTCAATAGAAAACAGGATTTTCTACTGTTGCTCTTTATCTGCTGGAGAGACACATGTTCAGATTTGGCTCCCAGGATGTTCTCCTTTTTTGTAGCCTGACTGTAAACATCTGGGTTTTGGTAGGCCAGTGCTTCAATAACTCTGTAAAAATTGAGGATGGGGAAAAGCACTTGGAGTATGTGCTCCCTCTTTCTTCTTCCAGACTTAATATTGAGCTATCATCAGACTGAAATCACATGGTTGTTGACCACAGCTGCATTTTATATCCACTTCTGCAGCATGTGTAGGATTATAAACATAAATTATTGGAGAGTTGTTTCAAGAACAACAGTATATAATTAAAAAAGCATCATTTACAGCATTCTTCCATGACAAAGTGTTATGTCACTTTTGTTTCATCGTAAATAAAAGGGGCGTTGGATAAATTCTTGGCATGATGAGAAAGCTGCCAAACATGCATGTGGCTTGAATTTATCAGAAATCATTATTATTTTTATTCACCGTGCTATATTTGCGTGGTGTAAGTAACTTCCTCTCCCACCCTAAAACTGTGGCAGGTGAAAACCATTGCACTGAGACATCAAAATCCCAATTTTTTTAAATGGTATTCCAAATTTTTTTCCCTTGAAATATTTTTCCTTCATGAAGACAGACTTTTCCAGTACCGTGTCCTGTCTTTTTGTAATTTGAGTGCTCTAGTTAACAGCTAGTTAACTTGGACAAAGTTGTAGGTAGATGTAGGCATGGGTAAGCTTCTCAAACCCATCTTTAATGACGCTTAGCGATAGCATTGCAACATCCTAAGAGTTTAGCAAGTATCTTGATTTCTTTTGAAATTTTCACTCCTTATTCCACAGCTCTTATGAATGTACTTATCCAGATGCTCACCCACGTGGATCTGTACTTGATGTAAAAAGATGAGCACAGGGTAGCCGTTTGAGCCGCGGCAGAACGCTAATTAATGACTGCCTTCCTGGCAACAAGGAGGTAAAACATCTCTTACAGAGTGAGGTGCAGAGTGCCTGCAGGGGCAGGGGTTTACTGGATAACAGCCACTGATTCTGAAAGGGGCTGAGAGAAGGTGGTGAGCGAAACTGATTTGTGGTGGGTGTTTTAACGGGACTGTTGGGGGACTAAAATAGTTTAGTGCAGGAACTGGAAAATTTGCAAAGGCCCCAGTCTTTATGGATCAAGCTGGTAAGATTCCAACCCATCCCCTACCTCTGCCCAGAAGAATTTATTTACTGTCTATTCACTGTTTCTCCAGCAGGTAACCACTTACTCAGTGAAATGTCCCTGAGCACATAGGTTGTGGTTATTTGATGATGTTTTTTACACATTTTATTGAGACTGTGGCTTGCTGGTTATTCTCAGTGGAAGTGTAAGTACTTTTGCCTACTGGGGGCCTGTCACAAGTCATCTGCTATTGGAGATGAAGATAGGATTTCACTCCAGTGATGAATTTCTTGGGTCAAATACCTGTGAAAGTGTCCAGGCCAAAGGGAATCCTAGTAGGACTTATTGCAACTCTCTCTTGAGAGCTGTTTGTCAGTCTGTCTGAGCACCTACCCTGGGTGCAGCAGGGCTCCTTTCTAGACCAAATCTTGGATTTTCTCTTTGTAGAAACCAGATGTAGGGCACAGGGGTAATAGTGAGTTCTCACTCTGGGGTGCAGGCAAATGTGGTCATTGCTGCTCCCCACAAACAGGTCAATCGGATTCTCCTGCTAAAGGGAAACCCCTGGAGGAGATCCACATTTTGGCCATGGAATTCATTCCTGGAGTAACCCTCATGGGATATCCTACTTCCTACAGCAAACAGCAGCAAAGCTGTTATTCACAAGATAAGACGTGTTTCCCCTTTTTATTAACAGCGCATTAGGAGAACTAATTAGCAGCACCTTAGAGATTTCCCTTCTGGGAATCCAGGCTATAAATATCTTCACTGCTCAGCGAGGAGCTCTGCAGAGGGGGACTGTAGAGGAGATGCTACAGCTGGTTAAACAATGCAGCCTCTATGTGGGTGTCTCTGTAAGATTAAGGGAAGCTATAAAACCACTTCACTGAAAAGTGGTTGTAATTTTTCATCAAAACATTTCTAATTGAAAAAAATGGCTTTGATTTGCTGGAAAAAATTATGTGGCAAGCTTCTGCTTTGGTTTAATTTTTCTCTTTTCCTTCTGTTAGAAAACCAAAATAATTTCACTTTTATCAGCAGAAAAAAAGCAAAGGGATTGGAAGAATGTGGATAGGAAGAGAATCATGATCTTTGCACTGCCTGACATCAGAAATGGACCCCTACATTTCCATTTGTTTAGTAAAGATACATGTAAGAAATTACAAACAAAGCTTTGTGGGGTGGGGGGGATGGGGATGATTTTGGGGAGTTTCACAGTGACTGACTTCAAACATTTTTTATGAGGCTGAAGGAAAGCAGAGACTTTCCTCAAAGGATTTTTTCTCTGGTTTAGGCACTTTGTGTTTCCATCCAGTGGATCCCAGCCTTCCCCATTGCCTGAAGCTGCAGCCTGGGCAGACTAATTTCAATTTGGGCAGCACAGATACTGCCAAATGTTCATTTTTTTCACTTCATGTGCCTGTGTATGACTGTTGGTAAAACTTGAGGATTTTTTAACCAACTTCATGTCTAGCTGAATTAATAGAAACATTCCTAGAGATGAGTTTTGATCCTGACTGTTAATAAATGTTAAAATGAAAGAAATTAATTAAAAGCTGTGGTGGTCCTGAGGAGGTGACCTCTATAAAATTATGACTGGCACTGGGGGGGTGGATATGGACTGCTTGTGCATTGGGTTTTATTTTTGTTTTAAGAGCTGGGGAGCATCATATGTAGGTGGTGGACAGTGTTTCCTTCCACCGTGTGCAGTACCTCAATGTGCTCCCTTCCGCTTCTGTGCTGCCATCAGCAGCTGCTTGGCTGCCTGTTCGGATGCTGAGCCGAGAGGCACTTTTGACATGACTGTGGGTGGTGAGCAGCTTGTCTTCTGCTGCTCTGAGCTTGGGAAGTCAGGGACTTAGGCAAGTTCCCCTTTCTTTTTATCCCCCTTCTTCCTCTTTCACTACTCACTAGTCCTTAGAGCAGTGGGTGTTGCTTTATACGCTCCATGGCTGCCCTGAGAGAGGTGAAGGTCCCTGATGGATAAACTTTCACTGACTTCCTCAGAACCTCTGGTAAATTGCTGTCACCCAGGAAAGGATTGGAGAGGGGAAGAGGTATCGTCAGTGGGGGTGTGTTTAGCTGCTCAGGCAGTCTGTGCTCAGGGAACACTCTTGTGTGGTCAGCACAGCGCCTCACAGCCAACAGAAAGCTCCAGTTTTCTGCTGTCTGGCATTGCTTGTGAGCAGAAGCATACTTTGGTGGGAAGCTGAGGGCTTCAGATTATATGAAACCAAAAGCTGCTCAGCAGTAGAAATGCCAAATATTTTAGGGAAGATCTTAGTTGGTACTTGAATTTCCAGGCTGGCAGTGGCTGTCTTTTAGTGTCTCCAGAGCTTTGTATCTTTGCAGCCAATGAAAAATACACTATCTCCTTATTTTAGAATAATTGGTAGAGTTCTAGAAACCTTCCTCCATTGTTGTTTGCAGAAGTACAAACTTCTTAGGTCAGGAGAACTGCGGAATCCAGAGAGAATAAACGACATTAACATTTTAGCAGTTCTGTGACCCTCATGCACGCATGTTTGCTATTATTTCTAGGAGCTCCCTGATGATAAGCATGAAATAAAAAATTTAACTGCAAAGAAAAAAAAAGTTCCAAGAACCGTTATGGGTCTCACTAATCCCAGAAAAGCAGGGAAGTTCAGAATTCAGCTGATTCTATCAGTAGTGCTGGTTGTGCTGGTTTTCATTAGTGAAATCAGAATGCTGGATGACGCGATTTGCCACCAGCTCTGTATCACCCTCAACCTTTATGCTGGTGGTGGGTTTAAAAATCCTGGAAATGTAGGGCAGGAAAGACCTTGAGAGATCTTCTCATCTTCTGCAAGAACGTGGAATCAATCATGTGTACTCCATCTCTGGCATGTGCTCGTCCAGGTTTTTACAAAATCTTCTAGAATAGTGCAGCCTGCAGTTTTCCCCCTCCAGTATTTCTTAATCTGTGGCCAGAAACCCAAGCTGAGTCATGTTTAGACTCGAGGTGATTCATTTTTCTTGCTTGTTCTGTTAATTCCTGGGCCTTCAGTCTGGTTTTGAGCATGGTCAATTTTCCACATTAAAACACTGCATCTCTGGTATGCAAGGGAGAGCCAAGTCCCCAGAGAAAAGAGGCAAGAATGCAGTAGCAGCCTGACTGAGCAAAAGTTGGCGATGTTGTCACTCACATCAGGCCAGAAATATTGTTTCTGGGCTGCACTTCAGGCAGAGAATGAAGTTTCACGTGTGACCCATTCATTTAGATGCTGATCCTTGCGCTTTGGAAGAGCTGGCAGGCTCCATCCTTGTTCTTCCCTTCAGCCTGGTGCTGACTGCTCCAGCCTGCAGAGCTGGGAAGCAGGGAGCAGCAGGGATCAGCTCTGCTCTGTGCAAACCCCTCCTGGGTGGGGGACACCAAGGAAGGCCAGATGACTCCAGGTTTGGCTAACATCAAATTAATTATTTTTCCTCTGTCTTCTTCCACCACCTTCCTCTTTCTGCTAAATGAAACTTGAAACAAGCATAGAAACCAACTATATATTGTTGTGGCACTTCAGACCAAATATGAAAATGTTACACATTTTACCTTCTTAGTGGAAAAAAGGGAGCAGTTGCTGGGTAGCCAAACAAATACCTCAGCATTGACAGTATAGTCAGCTGACCACTACATGCAAAAAAATGAACAAAAAAATGGACTGTATTGGCCAAAGCTGTGCTCATTCCCCTTCCTGAATTAGCTTCCCACAGAAATTCAAGTGGACCAAAAATTATTCATAGATGTTTCCAAGAATAATGAATAAAACCAAATTGTAAGCTGCTTGCAGGCATAGTCAGAAGGAGATATAATTTTCCAGATTACTCAATGTGAATTATTAATTCTGCTTGACTAATGTTGAGCAGTCTCCTGGTATTTAAGAGAAAAGACAGTCTGCTTTATCAGTTCATTGCTGGTACCCTCTTGTACTTTTCACGTCACATTATATTTAACTTATTCTGCCTTCCTAAATCAAACCTAGCACCAAGGGAAGGAGTAGAAATGCTCTGGCTTGGACAGTTCTGGGAGACATGCGCTATTTGATAACTTGACTGTTCCTGAGGGCTCTTCAGTCCACAAATGCACATGAACACGTCCCTTGTAGGGCAGTGGGATGTGTGAGCTTGCATGAAAAAACCCCAACAAACAAATCACTTGTAGCTTACAATAAAACCAGCACAATAAAAGATAGCCCCTGCCCTATGTTCCTCAGCTATAATTGTTTATTGCCTTTTTGCTGTGTTCATCTCTAGCAAACTGTGCCAGAGGCTCAGAGCTCTGCTGCCTGTGGGTTGCTGGGATTGTGTGGGTAGGGCACAGGTGGCTGCTATAACTGATGGCATGAGAAGGGACTGGGGCTTAGCTTGTCTGGAAGGAAAGCCTGTTGCACTTGCAAGGTCAAATCCTACGTGTTGTATAATTTTGGAGTAATTTCAGTGATTTACTAGAGTTGCTTGGGATTTACTCTGGATTTACACCAGGATGAATTTCATCTGATGGATAAAATGGAGCTCAGAGCATCTATGCCAAAACTGAACAAAATGTAAATACTTCAGTCCCTCAAGAGTGCTCACCCCAAGTGATGATGGAAAAAGCAAAGAAGTTTTGCATTCTGGCAGGTAACTCTCAAGAGCTAGCAAGCTGAAGGAGGTGAGAAAAAATAACTGCACAGTGAACCAAGCCATTTTGAGTATTTTAGAACTGACCCATTTAAATGTTTTTTTAAAAAGGGTTGGAAAACTCAGATCTCACTTTCCCTGAAAAGCCAGGAGGCAGTAAGATGTGGTGGTGCCTGTGTGCTGTGGGAGCAGGCAGGACAAGCAGTGCTCAGCCAGCTGGAAGGTGAGCTGCAGTGTGGGATGCTCCAGCTGCTGGCTCTCTGGAGCCTCACTTGAGTAACACTTCAGTAAGCGTTTTCCGATCTTCTCTGATCTAGTTTGTGGCAGGGATGAGAAATGCCACAAAAATGACTATTTTAACAATCAACCCTTGTCATGGAGGAATATTGTCCTTTGTATAGAACGACATATTCTAGCTGAAAGCAGCCTTTCCCTAACTTTCCCCCAGTTCCTACACACTATGGGATGTAGCTGGGTTTCTGTGGCTTGAGCTGATTTCCAGCTAAAGAACTATGCTCAAAGGAAAGGGATAACTACAGGGGGGATGTATGTGTGTCACAACTACAGATGGTACAATGGGACTGTCTCCCGTCTCCAGGTCAGTACCAACTGAGTTATCACAAGATTTTGTTGGGGGTTTTTTAAAAAGTAAAATGAAATAAAAGATGCTTTTATCTCAAAAAGATTTTTGCTCATTTTCCCATGCTCCGTCCTGCTTTTTGTTTTGAGGCTACTTGATGTATAGGTTGCAGTCACTTAATGACTTATAACTCATAACTCCAAAGACATCCTTCATGAATTGCCCTCAAAATTTCTGTAACTGCTTATTTTAGATAGGAACCATACATATTGAAGTATGCAGCATCCCTCTTCTGTAAAACACGTAGTCCTGTCCACTGCATTGTATTTTAGTCACCATTTTTGGATATCCTTTATCAAAAGAGCCATTAATGAGACTTTCTGAGTCTCTTTCCATGGGCACATAATATGCACTATGTCTTTAATTAGCACCTTCGTTCCTCTCCCCCTTCCCCCTCTCCCAGGAAAAAGCCAAACCTTCTTCACTACCAAAATGGCCTGTCAAAACCTGACAACTGAAGTTCTGCCTTGTCAATATAAAATTGTCTGTACCACTATGCAAGCTGAATATTTGGGGCTGGTGCAAAATAACGCACCAGCTGCATTGTCTGTTTTCCCACTTTATTCCATTTCTGCTTAATTTTTTCAGGGCTACTGAAGGATTTCTGGACTCCCCTGAGTATTCACTGTAGAAAACAGATCCTGTTTCCTTAGGGGCTGTGTGGAAAATTGCTCTAAGAGAGTACTTGTGGATGCATATGGCAATTGACATGTGTATCCATTTCTATATGTGCTTTCCTGTGTGTATTAGTATATTCAGAAGCGCTGAGAACTCTTCTGTCAAAGGGTACGTGAATTCAAGCATTGTTTTCCTTTCAGAAGTGGGATTTTACTGGGAATGCTGGCAGGCCCCTCACAACAGAAGGACGGGTGGGTGCAGCTACTGTATGTATCTGTTGTCACATTGGATTTTGTGCAATAAAAATAAAACCCTTGGTCAGAAGTGTCATAAAAGTTTGATTGACTTTCCTCTTTAATTGCTTATCATCTTTGAAGAGACTTCTTGGCATTTAAAAACCAGTGAATCTGTTTCCCATTTCTTCAGGCTTTATAAATACACCCTGTTTATATTAAAATGATAGACAAATATACATAAAGCTGGAAAACATGACCACAAACTCTTTTCCTCTCTCTATGCATTTAAAAAACAAAACCCTAAAGACATTTTTATTGTTGCTAAACTTTTGCCCTTGGCTGGTAGGGCCTTCTTTATGTTTGAACAGAGCCAGACATTCTTTTCATGTGGTCCTTGGATGGTCTACATTTTATATCTTTTGTGGCTTTATAAAAAGGGAAGAATGAGCTTGCTGCACAAACATATCTGATGGTAATTTTTTTTGTTGTTTTTTTTGCAAGTCAGAAGTACTGTGACGTTTCCATTTAAAAAAGAATCTTGTTTTTCCCTGCTCTGGGAAGCTGTGTTAGAGGGTTTCAGTAAGCCAATGGAAACGGAATAGATTTTGAAGTATTTTTGAGGTGGATGCTGGGGACAGCCAGGCAAGTGCAGACACCTTCCTTTGCTTTTGCTGTCATCTCCCACCATCGGAGGCGTGTGCTGCCTACAGCCTGGTGCAGGGAGAGCTGAGAGCTTCCTGGGGCCTTTGGCACTAGGATAATACCCAGAGACTATTGCCACAAAGGTTTAGCTCCTTTCACGTGGGTTTTTCCCCTGCTGTGGCAAGCTTCTTGCTGTAGGGCAGCGTCATCCCCCAGATGCACTTGAGACCTGCAGAAGTTAAATTCTGGGCTCTGCTGCAGGGGCAGACAGGGAAAGGTGCCTTGTCTGCACTGTACCCCTGGCTCAAGGAGCAGGTAAATGAGGTGCCCTTAGGTTGTTCAAAACAGTAGAGTGTAACCCAAAACGGGAAAGAAAATGGAAATGAGGGACCAGTGAGGTTCTCTGTGGGGCACAAGGCTCTGGTGGGACCTTTCACTGCTGAGGTGGATGGTGGGCAGGGAGAGGGGGTCATGAGGAAAAGGAGAGGTCAGGAACTGGATGAAGGGCCATTGACCTCACTGCGCCTCTTGAGTGAGCAGAAGTCCCTGAAGCACAGAGGTGCTTGATCCTTGTGCAGGGAGATGCTCTCAATAGATTTAAAGATGCCCAAATGTGTCATAGGGCAGTTTTGTACCAGAAAAGAAAATCTGGTTTAATAATACCAGTCTTCCATTCAGAAGAACAGAGCCCTCAAATGATTCACTGACTAAATACAACACCCAGATATTTCTAGAGTAATAAAACCCATGTTGAAGAGAGATACAGCGCAGCTCAGCCATGAAAATATGTGGTAGTTGTACAACAGCCAAAGGAAAAAAGTTTATCAGAAAACATTTTCAGATGTTTGCTGTCTTCCTCTCATATGAAGCATGACTTCAGTGCAGATCTGTGTCTGCACAGGGATGTGGCTGCTGTGAGCTTGGGCATGGGTCTGGAGAGAGCTTGGGCAGAGAAGCAAACTCACTGGTTTTCTTTTTGAGGTGCTGCATGCTTGTGTACCAGATTCTAGGGCCTGAGAAATTAATGAAATTTCTTTTTCATGAAATGTTTTTAAACAATGGCAGAAGGTGCCTCCTTTTACTGAATTTAAAAATTTAAGCTTATTGAAACAGACAGCGTAGCCAACCACATGCCCCAGGGGGCTAATTTTGATCTTTGTTATTTTCAGGGCTCCTGTGCATGTTTGCTAGCCTTGCGGTCCAAGCTGCAGCAGTTCTCATGGAGTGTTGGCTTCACTCTCTGTGTGAAGCCTTTTCTTGCACAGCTTTATCCATGCATTTCTCCATGCAGCCATACTGCTCTGGGAGACATGAAGGAAGTTGTTCTCGGTCAGGATTTTGTGCTGCAAGTGACAAGCAGAGACATCTCTGTGACAAGCATCTTAGAACGTTGCAGAAACAGGAAAATATATTTGGAGAACAGGAATGCTTTTACCGTTAGGCTTCAGCAGTGAGATACTCAGGTTTTACTGGCTTGTGGGATTTAAAAGGTGTATTAGGAGAGGTCTTACCTAGCACTTGAGGGAGATGAAGGAGAGATACACTAGATCAGGAGTAAATGTTCTCTCTGGGATATTTCTGCCCCAAATTATCCTTAAGTTTTAATGTAGGAAAAGGGTTTTCTGCTATGGGCTGACCCCAAGCCTTCTCTTTTCAAATATGTTTCCTCATTTGCTTAGTTGAGCAAAACCACGTTATTCTGCTACCTGAAGTCTGCCTAGATACCAGGGATTCCCTAGTGTAGGGATTTCATCCTGGAAAGGGCCTCTCACTGCTTTTATACAAGGCAGCCAGGTGCCTTCTTTAACCACCCAGCAGCATTCACTGCCGAGGGCTGTACCTATGAGTAGCAGGCCCAGCTGACTCCAGCTCTGGCTCCCGATGTTTAGAGGATAAGGGGCCTCAGGGCATCCATGTGTGCCATTAAAGGGTCTGGTATGCAGCACCTAGGAGAAAGTCCTACAAGTCCCTGTGTTCATAGTATGTGTGAAGCTAGGTGGGTCTCTTAGAAGCAGAAGATAGATTTTGTGACTCTAGACTATTCTACCTCAGTATTTTTTTTAACTGTGGACATTATGTAAAGGTACTCTAGAAGATTTAAGCTGCAAGAAATGTTGAAGCACATTTCTCTTCAGCCAAGGGAATCTTGCATGGACTAGGAGTATTGTAGAAGCAATCCACTCCTTCCACAGTTCCCTGTCCTAGTGAGAAGGGAAGCACAGAGGTAGTTCATTGATCTGGAAGCCTTAACTAGCCTTTTGATCCCACATTTTCTCTGGAAATTTGCTGTGTGTTGATGTGATATCAAAGGGTTTGGGTGTTTTTTTGATGTTTTGTTGGGGATTTTTTGGTGACGTGTGCATAGGCTGTGGTGAGCCCTTTTGTATCCCGCAGGGAACTACGAGGAGCAGCCCTGGCCTTTTTGACCACGAGACTTGATTACTGTAATTTCCTCTTCTCAGGGCACTCAGTGCAGCACCTCCCTAACTTGCAGTATGTTTGGGCTGTAAATAACCCAGTAGTTTACTAATGAGGGCAGGAGTAGCCAGCATTTTTAAACTATACTCCATCTTTGTGGCCTTACATGTAATTTGCCTCTGGCATGCTTTCCATTGACTTTCTTTGCTGATGTCTTGTTCAAGCCCTCTAAGTTGTCAAATCCAATGATAAAACAAAGTAGGAAAGAATTTAAATCAATTTGTCATAGTGAAGACAGTAGGGGAAAAAAAAATTGATGACAGAGTGGAAATATTTTAGGTAGATTCTGTCAGCTCTCAGCCCCATTAGTCTCACAGATAACAAAATGATACACACCCCAAGCTGGTACTTGCAGGACAATACAGGGAATCTCTAGGCAATATTAACCAAGGGACACCAAGTGGTTTTTGTCAATGAATAAATATTATGAGGAGAAAGATCAAGTCAGTTAGTTTATTAGGTAAAGCAACTTTAAAAAGAAACTTTGTTGGGTTTTTTTGGGTAGCTCTGTCTGATTCTGTATTAGTACACACTTCTGATTATCATTCTTTTCTGTGCTGGAGCTATGAGAGCTCCTCTATGGCCCAGCCTCAAACTTGGTTTTCACTCTAGTCAGATTATAACTTGTTTTAATAAGTTATTTGGCAGGGGTAGGGGTTCAGTCTGTTGGTGTTTAAAGGTGTTTTTAGAAAGAGGGGAAAATCCCGAGAAAGAAGATACCTATCTTTGTAAAATGGCCTAGTCAAGAAGATCTTATTTGATTTGTTCTTTAAATCCAAAGCACGGAATGGAGGCGTTCAAAACCATTTAGCATTAGAGTAACACAGTGCTCACTGACATTTGTTAGCACCGAGTCTGACTGGTAAGAGATCATGTTTTATATCCTAGGAAATTTGCTGTTAAAATTAGACATAAATAGAGGTGGGGTATAATTAGTTATTTCTTCCAGATGGACTAGACTGTGCTACTCAGCCAGATGATCCCAAGCAGTGCAGTGTACAGCTGCCCTCCCCCTCCCAATCCAAGCTGCCCTCTCAGAGGAGCTTCCCTGAGCACTCTCTCCATATTGCCCTGGTCCTAGCACTGAGACCTTGCAGGGGTCTTCATATTACTCTATCACCTGCACAATCCCACATGTACAATGATGAGATTATTTTTTGTTAGCCTCGAGGAAATTTTTTAAACCTCACTTGCAGCAGGAACACACGCTGCCTTCCCTGCTATACTTTTACTTCCAGTAGAACTGGTTCCAGAGCTTTAAATGCTACCCATTAACTAACTTTTATTTCCAGGGAATCACATGGCTCCAGGATAGCAGGTTTAAGAGAAACAGAGGGTGCAGTTAAACCATGGATGAAGTTGAGGGCATTTCCAGCTCTGTCTGGTCTTTCTGCTTGTGGAGATGTTTTGGTGATCAAGCTGTGCTTAGATAAGGAGCGGGCAGAGGCCTTGTGCCCCACATGCCCTGGGCAGCTCAAACTCACAGGTGTGGCATTGCAACACAGCTAATGTCTGCCTGATATGAAGCTCAGATGAATTTGTTGTGGGAAATATGTCTGGGTTTTGTTTGGTCTTTTGAACCTTTGAAACACTGAAGCTGTGCTTGCTGTCATGGATGCTGCTGTAACTCACATTCAGGTCTCTGTCTCAGCTCTTTCACTGCCTCTGATCTTTGTCTTTCTTTGTAAAAGAGACAGGAAGTGTTGGCAGGACCCTTGAACCCTGTTAACAAGCCTCAAATAGAATTAATTTTACCTGTGTCTTAAAATACCTGTCTTTAGCACCTGGATCTCACTGGGAATGTTTTTATTTTTAAAGTTATTTTAGAAAAAAAATTCCCATTGTGAATATAGTTATTAAATATGAAAATAAAAACTCTACTCAGCAAACAAAGGTTCATCTATGCATTTCTTGAGTCCCGGTTTTTATTAGCAGTGCTAGAGGTATTTTAAAGTGTTTATTTAATCCAGCTATTCAGTAGTCTCTAGAGTCCAGGCTTCTGCTTTAGTGCTGAATCAATGCTTGGTCAAGCCTTAAACTTTATGGCTTTTGGCACAGTGTTGAAACAGAAGCTTTGATGCTTGAGACTGCTGCCTGCACAGAACAAATATAAATTTTGATCAGTAACAGTAAGTGTTCACCGTTTAAAATGCCAGTGGGCAGCCTGTAACCATCCCCCTGCCCGGAGCTGCCAGGCTGTGTGGTGGGCACAGCACAGTTAAAGGCTGCAGTGCCTTCCTGGGTGCTGCCCCAGCCCACATCCACTGTGTTGAAATAGCATTGTTGTCTGATGGCAGTTTGGGATGAAATTACTATTTCTAAATTCCTACTGGGCAGTTATTTTGGGTCTTGCAGAGGCTGAGGGTTTACAAAGCCTCTCTCCTCTCCAGAAGCTGCGGGTCAAGGTCAGGTGTGAGGGACTGTGTGCTGCAACCTGAGAGCCAAAGCTGTAACTTCTAATGTTGTCATTCAAGTGTGCTTCAAGTCTGTAAGGCTTTGTCTTCTACAGTCTGGGCTGATTCTAGTGGTTTAACATGTACCCAGATCTCATTTGGATAATGTATGTAGATTAGTCTCTGATACAGAGGAAAGCCAAAATTTATCCTTTCAGAGCTCCATGGCTAAGACACATTTTTCACTTGGCGATTTTGGTGTGTTCTTCAAGGTAACATATAATGGACTAAAGCTTAATAACAAAGACTCATTTCCATCTTCCTGGCATGGCTCTCTGGGATACAGCCCGTGTGTGTGCCAGCTGTCCTGCCCCTGCCCTGAGCCAGCACGACTGCACAAAATAGCAGTGCCATGTGCCGAGTAGAAGCAGGTTGTGGACACCCACCCTTCAGAGCACTCAGGAACCGTGTGATCCTTTCTCCCTACAACCTCAGCTTCCCTGACTCCCAGGCTGTGGCAAACGAGGAAGCATGGCCCCATGCAGTGGGGGGTCCTTCCTGCCTAGCATGCAGTGGTGGCTGTGATTCCTAAATTCCTATTTCAGCTTCCTTATACTGCCAGTTCTTCCTTACTTTTTTTTGGCTTGTATCTTCATCCCTTCCACTGGAGATGCGGCTGCAACTTGGGCTGTAAGTCCTGCATTGTTAACAGCATAGGATGGAGCAATATTGTTTCAGTACTTTACTTGTAACCCAAGGAATTCTGTTAATTTCTTCCCTTATGTATTTTTATGTAGATGTGCAAAGTGTATGGTGCAATTTGGTTCTGTAGAGATTTCAGTGACATACAAGCACATTATTTCTCTATCATATGTTTTATCTCTATCTAATAATTCTTACTATTTTTTCAGCATAATTTGGAGCATACATGGGGCCTGCCTGGGTTCCTGTACACCTCTCATTCAAGGCCTGCTTGTCTCCCACCTCCTGGTGCATCGTGCTGTGGCTTCTCACCATAGCAGAGTCTGCGCTGGGGGAGCTGGCATCGCTTTCTCGGTGATACCAAAGTGCCAAGGGTCACACTAATGTTAGCCTGTGGCACTGCACAGAGTTTTTTGCAGAATCACAGTCTGTGTCACTCTGCTTTGGCCAGTCATTTCCATCAGGGGCCAAAAAGGCTGTCGAGTTGGAGGGCAGAGATGGCCCCTGCTAGCTAGCAAGGACTGAATGCTGCTGTGCAGAGCAAATGCCTTCCTTTGTGGTGGTGTTTAATAGACAATTGCTGAGAACTTTATTAGCACGCTTGACAGACACTCTGAGGTCTCAAAATTGACCACACAGGGAAAGGACACAGTGCGATTTCACTGGACTGGGACACCAGCTTCTTCAGCACATCCCACAGAGCAGAACTGGGACAGGGAGCAAGGGTGCAACCAGGATGGAGAATTGTCAGAGGAGCTTATCCTAATATTGCAAATTAAATTGCGGTCTTCTCCTGATACGTTTCCAAGACTACATTTAAGAAAAGGAAAACAAAAAAGTGAAATATGTGTTCTGGGAGCACTTAACAATCCCAAGAATTCCTGGCCTGGCTGTAAGCCTTTAATGGGATGTTGAGGGAAAAGAGGGGTTCCTTTCCCCTCCTGCAGCAAAGGGCACTCAGCAGCCTGTTGCTTTTCCTCAGCTGCCCTGGTTCTCTGCAGAGAGACTGACAGATTTGGTGCTCTCTTTCCACTGTTCCGTCATGTCTGTGCTGGCAGTGCTTCAGGGTGCGGACCCACCTGAGTGGCAGCACAGGGAAGCCCTGATCTTAGCGGGCACCACTTGGTACAACTACGACACCAACAGGTCACGGTATCTGGAAATGCTCCCTGTTATTTTTTTCACAAAGCTACCCTCTGCTCCTCCTTGGAGTGGAAGAAGTCAGACAGCCAAATAATCTGCTACAGCAGCATGTCACAGCTGCATCAAGAAAACTTGGACCCTGAAGCCCTTGGCTATCTCCAGGTGCTCCCACTCACTGGCAGGTGGAGCGCCTTTCCTCTCGAGTGCTGGCTGCCATGAGAGCAGTTCCAGGTTTGCGTCTCCCAGAGCATGGCTGCCTCAGCAAAGGAGGAGGATCAACACATCGCACTCAGAGCAGCTGAGGTGGGTGTGCCACGGTGTGCCCATGTCCACATCTCCGGAAGCTGGCTAGGGATGGGTTCAGCTTTTGTGCTGGCGGGAGGCTGGGCACAGGCACAGGTGAGCTCCCTCCCTCCCTCCCTCCTCCTCTCACCTCTGCAGGTCCCTGGAACTTGATGTAATCTCTCTGCCTCCTGCCTCAGGAGGAGGGGCAGATCTTAGCACCCAACACTTCCAAAGCCTTGTCAGATTTTTAAACAAAGGGAAGTAATTGCCATCTTGGTGACAACTTGCATCTGACCTGCTTTCAGTGGAGATAACCCTTCATTTTTATCATGTCTTGTTGTCTAAATTAGGAAACTTTAATAATATATGCAATTTGTCACAAGGCTTATGTGATAATGGTGGAAACTGATATAAAATGAAGAATTTATAATACTGGATTAGTCTTATGAAGCAGTAGTGTACCTTCATAAAGAGTCCAAAGAGCAATTATTATATGTGTTTGACTGGCACCGTAAAGTCGTTAGTTCAATCATCATTGACCAATTACTGCTTTATTGTATTTTCTTTTTATTTTTATGGTCAGAGAATGGCATTTCTCCCACAATCAGTCCTTGAGCACAAAGACAATAACAATTAAAAGAAATATTTTAAATCTAGATTTTATCCGCACAGAGGGACCCATCCGTCACTACAAAGATCAGTTTTGTGTGCAGCTGTATTTCAATCCAATTGCCCCCAAATATTCAGTTTTCTGGAACCAGAAGTTTTAATTTTAAACATTCTTCAAGGAATGAGTAGTTTGTGTTTCACAAACTTGCTTAAAATATTAGAGTTCCTTATGACCTTACACTTGTTTAAACACTGCGTGTTTACAAAGAGGTGTGCGTGATAAGGTTGCATATGACACTGATTAGAGTCCAGATAAGAGCGATTATTGTGGTCATTAGGGACAGACTTGGGCAGTATCCAATATTATCAGCCAAAAGAAATAGAGAAATGTAATACTGTGTGAAAATGCTTATTTATCCTGACAGAGTACTGACCCGCAAATAGGGGTTTGGTCTGTAATTAAGCCGAAGGTATTCCTTACAGTAGCGCAGTAATTGTACCTGTCCTGAGCTGTGGCTGCCTGATCCAAAACTCAGGAGTGCTGGAGCAGACTGGCCTGTGCTTAGGGGTGAGGTGCCTTGGTGACAGGCTGGGGGATGACCTTGACTTCAGCACGGTTGCATCGAGGACATGGTTTTGGATCGTGTTCAGAGCCAGGCGTACTGTGTGAAAACCAGCTTTTGACATCTAACGCAGCGTGTGTTCTCTTAATTGTGCCTGTGTGCTGTGTTGCCACCCGGGCACCCTGGGATGCCTGGCTGAGGCTGCCTGGGTTCAGGGAGCAGCCATGGGCAGCCCCTCGCTGTGGCTTTCCCTTGAGTGGCCAGGTGCCCCAGGAATCTCCAGGGACAGCCTGGCTGTCTGCACATCACTATAAGGTGCTTAGCTCAAGAGAGACTCAGTGCTGCTTGGCGTCCCTAAATGAAAATAAACCCAAGCCCAACATTTCTCAGCTGGTTCCTCCCCTGCACAGCTCCTGGCACTGCCCAGAGGGGTGACTGTTCCTGCCCTGTGCCTTCTCCCAGGAGAGCTGCTTCCCTGCAGTGCCTGTCTGTCCTCGGGCAGGAGCTGGCTCCCTTGGGCCTGCTGCTCTCCCTTCACCCTGTGAGGAGGAGCAGCACTTGGCACCACAGAACCCTCAGGTAGGAACACGTGGCCTCACATGCACAGCTCAGTCCTGTGCTGTCCAGTGGGAGCTCTCGGGTGTGTTCTGAGTGGCAACAGGTAAAACATCAACTCTTTTTCAAAGCCCTTCCCAGTCCGGTGGGGAGTGGAGGAATGTGTGAAGGCTGCCTCACGGCTGCTGCAGGTTTCCATAGACTCAGCATTAACAGAACTCTGAAACAGCTTCTGGGAATGGATTTGTAGGGAGGGAGCCCATCCCCTTTTGCTGGTGTGGTGGGGGCAGTGGTGGCTCTCCTGGGTGAGATCCTGAGCAGGCTGCAGCTCCCAGACAGGGCTGTGACCAGGGCTCAGCATCAGCTGAGCACAGCTGCTCACTTTTTGGGAGACACTAGTAAGCCTGCCTTGTCCAGCTTTGTCCTCCTCTGGAATATATTTGTATTTTGCACTTGAGGTTAGCTTTTGAATCAGGAGAAGCTTGTATATAAAAAGCCCTGTCAGGGTGGGGAGAGGCAGGAAGAGGGAGCAAGTCACAGAAATGGAAAAATGGCTGCTGAAAAATAGTGCTTTGTACAAAAGAAGTTCCTTCTTTTTTCTTATTTCAGTTTCATTGTGGAAGTCATTCTTTTTCCCCTGCCTGATATACATCCAAAAATTTAATTTCATTCCCAATTGGACAAAGTATCTACAAGTCCCTCAGCACTACAGTTAACTGTAATTAAACGGTGAGAAAATCAGATTAACTGAAGAGGTCAGCCACATCTTCAGACAAAATGGGGTTTTTTTCTCCTGTTTAGAGGTGCACCAGGCAGGCTTACAACCAAATCCACAGGTGATTTACCCTGAGGTCATCAAGCAAGTTCCTCAGTCCTCATGGTCCAGTTTTGAAATAATTTGGTTTACTTAAATGTGGAAGCAATGAGATAAACCCCCTAGTTTAAAAAAGCCTGCAGAAAGCTGGTATTGTGTGTTCCCATCTGGTTTCAGCTGAGTTTCTGTGCATAACCTCTGCACAGTCTCTGGCTACAGAGCCTGAAGTAACGAGGCCATTGGAGATGAAATGCTTATCATGGCTCATTCAGTGGGAGCCCCTATCACAAGGACTGATAAGGCTTATGGTGGGTGAGGAATTTCTCCTTGGCTCCAGTCCTGCTGCATCCAGCCTGGGAAGTTTGACAAGCTACACCCATCTCCTTCCCACTCCTGTCCCAGTGATTTTATCCACGAGGGTAATTCTACTAAGTCAGACCCTTCCTTTCCCTCCCCCTCACTTTATTTTCTTAAGAGACTTAATCAAAGGTAATTTGAGTTCCCATTGCTCTATCAATGGTTGTATTTAAAAGGGGCTTATCTGATTTCCATCACCAATTATGGGCTCCCATTTCTTGTTTATATCCATCTCAAATCTGACCAGGTCCCTGTTTGATTTTGATAGGAAGTCAGGGCTTCATACAAAGCTAAGGAGACTCTGAAGCACATTTGTTCGGGTAAAATAATATCTTGAGAATTACTTCACTTGTACTGCATGAGGAGGGGGTGGAATAGGGTGGTCCCTGCCACTTCTGTTGAAAAATAAATTCTGAAGCCAAGATAGTAAATATATCCCTGAGCCAACACAGTGGGAGGGAAATCACAGTGCCCAGGAATATTGCTATTAAGGAGACTGGAGGTCAGAGGTTAATGTAACAGGAGTTGGTCTAGCCAGAAAGGTCAGGAAAGGTTGGCCTTGTAAGTACAGAGCTGTTTGATGACTTAACTATTTGGGGCAAGAAAAACATCTCTGCCCATGTTGTTGGGAGATAGCTGGCAAAATCTGAAGTCTGTTAGGGAAGCGGCTGCTAAAAACTGATGGGGCAAATTCATGCACAAAATGAGCTATCCCTGGACCATTAATGGTTTTTCAGCTTTGACACAGCAGCTTTTAACCTCCTTCAGTGTTTTGCTGTGCTCGGTTTTAAAAATTCATTTATTTGAGGCAAATGAATCCCCAGGATGCCGCTGTAGCTCACTCAGAGCTTGGGTAGCACATATCAAAGTATGTGATGCCATTTCCCAAACTAATTCATCTAGCATACTCCTGGAAGAGACTGAAACCTTGGAGCCATTCCCAGCAGTGGCAGAGGGTTAGCAGAGGATCATACATTCAGGAGACAGTTGCAAGTACATGGAGAGCTTTGTCTTTGCTGTTTGGACAAGCAGGTGGATATTTTTATTTGCTTGGAGGAGGGAGGTTGTTTGTTTTTGGCGTTTTTTAAAATTTTGCATAGCATGAGGTCTGTAAAACCCCTAAAGTAGTCAGTCTCTTCTAATATTTCCCCCAGGGTAGCTTGGTGAGGTTAGTGTGAGCCTCCTTCCCCTTTGGGTTAACTCCCCAGGCCACCACGAGGCCAGCTGGGGTGTTAGGGTGGACTGCTTTGCATCCTGTCCCTGCTTGCCAGGACCTGGGGAACCCTGTGGTCTGGGCTTCCTGTCCCACAGCTGGGCACACAAACTGGGCCTGAACTCAGGAGTGACCACACCAGCACAACTTCTGGATGGGCTGGAGCAAGGACAGGGTGAGCTTATGCCTGCAACAAAAGGCAGTCAGGAATTCTGCATGATAAAATGCATCTTTTCTTGGGAGACAGTGAATATCAGGGTGTTTATTCCTCTTTCCAAAGCTTGGATATTCCTCAAGTACAAAAGAACCCCCACTGTGGGGGAGAGAGGGAGGCAGGGCACCTGAAAGCTCAGCACTTTGTGCAGCAGTCAGTCGGAAAAGCCACCTACTGTGCTTCCCTGCTGTCTGCCAAAAGCAGGATCCCCCTGGGATAACATGTGCAGGGGCAGCATGTGAGCTGAGGGAAAGCACTGTAGGTTGGATGCCCCATAGACTCGGGGAGATAAATTAGTATTCGTTAAGTCTTTTTGCTGGGCCTTCTGTCCCTGAAGGGAGTGATGGAGTAAAGCATAATGTGCTTTGGGAAAGGTGCATATTTGCTGTGTAATGAGGAGCTCAATTGCCTGCAGGAGGAGTCAGGAGCATGTGGAACCAGGAATTAGTCAGAAAACTTGCAGAAGTCTCCTAGCAGTGTATTCCAGCTGCATGCATTTGTGTCACTATGCAGAGCATCAGTGCCAGAGACCCTGCACTGGGATTAACTGGTGATAAGAGCAATTATGAGGCACTTTGAAATGTCAGTCACGTGGAACCAACAAACACACACAAAAAGTATTCTTGGTCTGTCAGGCTGTATCTTAGTGGCTCTTTGCTGTCTCTTTGGGCTGGTTGAGTATTTCTTGCTCAAAAGAAAAAAAAATTGGTCCGTTTTCAGACTGCAGTGATTTATTTTCTTGTGCGGGGAACCCTGAACTGAGTAAAAGCTAGTGAAAAAGGAAGTTCATCCCAGCCAACCATGCAAGCTCGTGATGGTGTAAGCACTGAAATATTTCAGAGGCAAGTTCCTCTCAAAATGGGTGATATGCATGTTTTGACACTCCTGTTACTTCTCTTTTGAGGGTAATGTCATGCCTCTTTCTCCGAGGACATCAGCTTGGAGGTATGTCTAATTGTTTTGAC
This sequence comes from Falcunculus frontatus, assembly GCA_013398115.1. NCBI lineage: Eukaryota > Metazoa > Chordata > Aves > Passeriformes > Falcunculus > Falcunculus frontatus. The sequence continues at coordinate 157,897 of VZRV01008901.1, read as the reverse complement.
TGGTATAAAATGTGGAAGAGCTGCCCTGGAAAACCAGTCTGCCCATGCCTTGATGCGAAAGCTTGTACAACTCACAAAAGTTTAATATGAATTGCAGTAACTGGTTGCAGGCTTTTAATTCCCGTTGGCACCTGTCTCTCATTACGAATGGAGAAGGCCCTTCAGTGGAGCTTTTGAGTCCTCTGGTAATGCTGATTGCCTCTCCACAGTGATGCATACCTTCCTGACAGAGTGGCCACATCACACATAAGGCGAGGTTAGCGTTGTTCCACATTTTCCTCTCCCTTCCTACGAGCTGCACGTTGGCCTCGTTCCATTCTCCCTACTATTGAGAATCTCAGCATATTTGATTTACTTTGTGCACCGCCCATGTTGGTTGTGCTTTTCCCTCCTGCAGCGGCCTGTGTGCTTCAGCTTTGCAATAAAGGCTCTGTACAACACACAGCAGGATCATTGGACAGATATTGGCAGGGCAGCACATCAGTGCCAAGCCAATTAAACCATTAAACCTGATACACTAAGCCTGACTGCAACTGGCTGTCTGAGGTCCTCACCAAATATGCTCCAGAGAAGGGGGATATGAACAGAATGTGCAGAAGGGGGCCCTGCAGGAGGAGCTGGGAAGCTTTTGACATCCATTCTTTTGAGTAATTACATCGGTTTGGACTGTAATGCAGAAAAGATTTTTTTAGTGCTCACATTAAGAAACGACTCAAATTCTTTATGATGTGAGATTAAATTATTTCATCCCAGATAAAACTTAAGACCGGCAAAAATCCTAATGCTTGATTGCTATGGAGGTAATATTTCAAGACTCGAATCATTCTGTTTTAAAATACCTCAAGTTTACAATGATAAATCTACGAAGCACTAAAAATCCTACTCAATCAACTCTGGTTCTTGGAATGGCATCTGCCTTTGAGCTATAAAAATAACAGATGATTTTTTGATAGCTTATCAGTTAACAGACTGCTTAGTTAGGATAGCACATTTTTATGCTAATCTTAGGGCTGTGATGAGTGAGAGAGAGAAAGAAAATCTATAGTATTATTTTGTGTCTACTTTAAGTTCAGCCTAGCTTTTGGAAAAGATCTGTCCTCTTCTAGGAATTGCCAGCCACACGGGGGTTTCAACACTTATCTGAATGGAGGTGGAATTGATTTAAACATGTTAAAATGGTAGTATATGTGGCTGTTTAATGGTGTCTCTTGTGCACCACAGAGGAGACACAGGAGGCAAGGAAAACAGGTTCTGAGTGCTTCCTGGCATGGCTGCAGAAGCGAATCCATCAGCCCAGAACACGTGGCATGGCTGTCTCACTGAGGTTACAGGTGCCTTCATCTTTGAGAGCTGGTGAGGCAGAGGGCAGAAGCAGAGATTTTCCAAACCCATGATCCTGCTCCCCGCCCTTGGCCCTGCTCCTGTGTGTGTCCTCTGAGAGAGGTGGGAGGAGACAGTGGGATGCTTTTGGAAGGTATCAGAATAGATGACAGCTGGGGAAACACCTGGCCTTTTCTGTCCAAATATCAGATTTGTGGTCTTGTTGGAGGGTTGCAATGGAGAAATGATTCCTTCCATTTATCTAATTTCTTGATTCCCTAAGACTGTGATTAGTTTGGCAAAAATAAATATTGCAACAAATTTGAGGCTGATTTGGCACTTTGCTGGCATGAGTTAGAATTGATGGCGTCTCAGTGGCCAGCAGTAATACCAGCTGAGTCTTCTTTTTGTTCACTCTGAAGAATTCTCATATTCTTTAAGCAGAAATGGTACTCACTTGTCTTGGCATCCACTACAAGTTCCTTTGGGAAATGAAGCAACGACCTAGACAGACCTTGATTTGACCTATAGTTTCACTTTTACATTCTTGTGTCTTTGATCTCTCATTTGAATATATTCTTTTTCTAATTTCTATGATATGAAAAGAAACTCAAAAATAAATTTATTTTCTAAATAATAAATTGAATCTACATTCAGACCTTATTTCCCTTGAATTTAGGGTGGGCAGGCGTAACGCAATAGTGATTTGAATCTGATGCTCCTTACTGAGATTGTTTCTTACCCAATTCTATTTCTTTGTAATGGAGAAGACTATTTTAACTGAAAATTAGCATGAGCATTAAAAATATGTCTCATATAGTCAGTTTTCCTTATGTCTTTTCTCTGCTATGCTGACCATAACTTCTTTCTCTTTTGTCTCATGAAAAATTATTTCAGATGTGTATAAAACTGTCTCATGAAGCACGAGAGCTGCCCATGGAGGTAAATTTTGTTCCTTTTCTCTGATAAACATGCCAACAGCAGTCAGTCTCCTTGATCTCTCTGACAGGGACAAGTAACAAGCTAAGACTAAATGAGGAGGCACGTAAAATCCTTGTCTGCATTTGTTTCAGGTGGGAATTTGTACTTTAGAGCTGGGGTAAATCAAAGTGGCACTCAGCTCCTGACTGGCCAGTAGCAGCAGTGTGTTCTCAGTCAGGGTGTCCTGACAGATCCAGACAGGACTTTTGTCATCTCTTTACCAGAAGTGGGTCCTCTTGCTCTAGATTTGATCCAAAGTCAAAATGTAAGGGATACCAGGAAATAAAAACTGAAACCTGAAGATATGAAAGGCTATTAATTAATACGTGTAGATGACAAAATTAGGGATATTTTTCCCCTTTAGGGTCAAAGCCAAAGAAACATACTTGGTACCCCAATCTTGAGTGCATGCAGGAAGGAGAAAAGAATGACACTGGCTGCTGCCTTCCCTACAGTTTGGAGACTTCCTCAGGCTCACATTTTCATTTTAGATATGCCACTTGGCTCCAAGCATTGGAAGAAGGGATGGTGTCTGTCTTGGTCTGCTGCAGATCTTTGTCCTTAGGAAATCATCCAAGGTGCATTTGTAGAGGAGCAAGCCAACCCCTTCCTCCATCCGAGCAGGTTGGAGTTTGTACACACAGTGTCTGAAATGCAGAATGACTGGAATCTGTGCCTTCATGGGGTTGCCTCTTTTAAACCTGCATATTTCTTTACAGAAAACTTTTGTTGAAGACCACCTTACCCAGAGAGAATCTTTATCAGTGACACAAAATTATTAAGAAGAGTCAGTGTAACTAAAATCAGCTAATAGTGCTTTGTTCCCATAAACCCTCAAATTCTGGGTAGGAGCATTAAAAGAAAATAGGCTTTCTGTGACTCTTCTAGTTTTTTATACTCTTGTGTTGAGTCAAAAGCCTGAAGAGATGAGTCTTTCAGTCACCTGCATCTTCATCCAGACATACTTACCAGCTAAAAATACTATTAAGGATAGGAGCGAGAAAGTTAAATTACTTTTGCCTTGTATAAATCAGCGTTCTGGTGAATTTGGAGCTCGTGGTTGGAGAAGGCAGGTAAAAGGTTTCCATCAGTAATCCAGTCACTGTGCTGGCTAACTTGCTAGTGGATTTCCATGCAGACAAATCCTGTATCTCGGGTCTTGATGCAGCACTACAACGGCAGATTGACTTTTCTCTGCGCCCCCATCCTCCCTGCTTCCAGAGCAAAGTGCTCCATTACTTACACACACATAGAAATTTACTTAGCCCCTCTACCAACAAGAGGACTTCAAGAAGGGTAAAATTTTTCAAAAGCCTTCTCTTTAAAAGTTTTTGCTGAATGGTGTGTGAAAAAGGGTAATAGAATTTTTTTTTTTTTTTTGCAACTTAAGACTCTGAAAGTGCTCAAGTAGATAGAAGCTGAAGACAAAGGAAAGTGTTTATTTTTATTTCTGAAAGGAAGGATGGCACTTAGGTTTCAAAATGCCAGCAATACAATGAGTCTGTGTGGCAGACACAAGTGCTCATTAAAATGAGTTTGCTACAAGACTTACAGAACTTTGTAGAGATTTCACGAAATCTAATGCTGAAAATTTATGACAGCAAATAACAAGGCTTTGATTAGGCTGATGGGAACGAAAGTTCTTGGAGAGACTGGATTAAGATTAAATGGAAACTAGCAGTACCTGCTAGAGACAATTGAGCTAAATATTATGATTCAGGGCTTGTGGTGACTTTTTAACAGGTAGCTTGTTGCTTACTTGAGGTAGGTGAGCAAAACACATGCTAGTTTAACTTGCCTTCACAAGGTTTCCAGGCACAGTTACAGCTAAACATTTTACAATTGCTGTGTGTCATTCGGATTTACAATTTCCTTCTTTCTAATCTTTCTTCAGGCTATTTTACCCCTCTGGATTGTGCGATATTGTGCAAAAGAGGCTGCGTGGGTTTGGGTTTTGTGCATGTGTGAGAGAGAGGGAAGAGAGAAGTGTAACAGTGACTGATTTGGGTCCTGTTTCTGCCACGCACTAAGCTCCAGAGCTCTGATGCTTACACGCAGTCCCGCTGCAGGTGTGGGCTGAGGAACTGCCTGGGGTTGTGATCTCCACAGAGCTCAGCTTTTCTACCCGGGTCCTTTAATTGGGTGCAAATTCTCTGTGTAGGTGAAAGTGGTGTGGGAATTAGATCAGCTTAAAGGAGGCTACAGATGACTGCCAAGAAGGAGAAGGAAACTCCTCTCCTCTTCATTCTGTACTGGGTGCATATGAAATAACTGGGGAAAGGTGAGCAGTCCAACCCTTGTCACCCATCCTGGGATTCTCCAAGCTCCCTTGGCCAAACCTTTTTGATGGTGTTCACAAGATTGAACAGAAAATCCAGTTTGGATGCCTAACTCCTTTGCCTTCTCCTTGTTTAGGACACACCTCTCGGGGAGAGGCAACCTTCCCATTTATGCAAAGAAAATGTGGATACTTGGGCCACAGCCCATAGATGGGTATTTGTTTTGGAATGAATGGATTTTAGGGTTTTTTTCTGTTAAAACCTTTCCATCTTCCGTGGCTTAAATCTTAATTATGTCAAGCAGATTAATGTAAAATGTACAAGACTTAAATTATTGGAGCAGCATCCTTAGTCTTGCTTGCCTGGAAAGGGATCCATGCGCAGTGGTACGGGACACATAGAGTGGATGTTTCCATGTTTCCCATGCTGAAAGTATCCTCTTAATACATATAATATTTACTTTCACCTCAAATACATATCAGGGATGATGGCAAAGTTATTACTGGGTGGTCAGTCATTCTCCCCTCTCTCGTTCCAATGAATATTGAAGCATTTGGTAGAACGCAGAGCAAGTTCAAAAGGACTGAGAGCCAGCATTTTGTCTGGAATACCTGTATTTTCTTAGTTAAGAAACATTCCCTTGGATGTTTCTTCACCTTGGCATAGGTAGATGGCCTTCCCTTAGACATCACTCGTTTTCACAGCAATCCATGAATCAGTACCTTAGAAAAACGAAAAATGAAATGTTTTGAGGGGCTTTTTTTCAGCACAGTAAATGAAGCTTAAGAAAAGTACTTTCACATCAGTGTGAATCTTTTTCACTTTTTTTTTTTCGATGTTGTAAGTCAAGCTACAGAGCTGATAAATGTGTTATTTATGTGGTGCTATTCAAAGCCTTGTGATTTGGGGCCAGGCCGTGGCCATGGTATTTAGCCTGGATGTCAAGGTGTGGATCACACCGAGGTGATTGCCAACTGCTCTGCACTGAGACATTTTGAGAGCAACGACATTTCGCTCTGCAGAAAAGCAAGAAAACAAGCCATTCCCCTCTTCCCCTGCTGCAACGGTTTTCATTTTACACCACCAAGAGATGACATAAAATTTGATGAATTTCATCCTTTTTTTTTTTTTTATACCCACTTGAACTACTATATAAATATTAATAGCTAAACACATTGCAAACAGGTGGGACCCGTTCTGCCTCTGGAGAGCTGCCACCACTAAGTGATATCTCAGATGGGGTGACAGAACTTTCCCATGTGGGCGCTGTCTCTCCCTGCCAGCCCCTCGGACACGCCTGGAGCTGAGAGCTCTTTGTTTTTTTTGGGCTTTCTTCTTTTTATGGTATCGCTATAACAGTTTTTCTTGGTCTTTTAACAGCTCATTCAGAAGGAGAAGGACAGGGAATTAAAAGACTTTTTTTCATTATCTGTTCTAGTTAGTGGGGTGTTTCAAAGGGGGTTTGTTCCCGATGACAACAGACCCCTGTTCTGTGTTTGTGTCCGATGGCAGCACCTCTGAAACAGTAATAAAGAAGTGTTTATCTGTGAATTGTTCAGTAAATTTGGCTTCCTAGCACCTTGCCTGTTCCTCTAACCTGCTTTGCAGGTACTGTTCAGGGAGCGGCTGTGAGGATCTACCCTGGGTGTGCTACTGGGCCAGCAATGGCCATGTCTGTGATTTGTCCCTGCAGCTGGGCTCTTTTGGGCTGGATTTTGGGCAGCAAAGGGAAAAGGGTGGTTACAAGAAGCTGCAGGTCTGGAAGGAAGACCGAGAGGTGGTCGGGGACAGCGTGCACAGGGAAATGCCTGTATGACCCAGTTCCTCTTCCTTATTCTACGATTATTTCCTCTACCCTGTCCTGATTATAGCATTCATCCCTTCTCCACTATAAAATCTTAGAAGAGCAGTAATGCTTAGAGTTCATTTGTCACAGAATGTGTTGGGGGTCAGTTGGCTGTGGGGCTGTCTCCAGCCTGATGGAGATGTTGGAGCAATTGCTGCTGCCTTTCCAGGGCATGCAGAGTTTCCTTGTTTTCCCTGAAGTGGTGGCCGTTTTCCTGAGCAAAATCATGGGTGGAGTTCAAAAGGGTCATTTAGGTTTTGGTTTTTCTGCTCAAAATCAAGTTTCTACAGAAGCTGTCAGCATGTTTTGTCTTTCAAACAATTACAAATCCAAAAATGTTTGGGGTTGGTTTTTTTAAATCAAATTTTTCCCAAAAATATTTTTTGATGAAAAATATATTATGCTGTTCATACCATTTACTTACTTCTTTCCTGTTAGAACTAGAGAGATGTAATGTAGCCCCAGCCAAATTTGGGAGTCTGTAAATCTGTGACTTGTAGGCTATATTGTACTCAGAATAGTTTTAAGTGACATATTTCAACAATTTTTAATTTCTCTTTTTGCAATAATTCAGAACAGAAGAGAAGGTTGTTTCGGTTGATGGTGTTTTGTTTGGGTTTTTTTTCTTCCTCTAAAAAGCCTGCACAAAAATTAAAGATTCAAATTTTCCCCAGGGGCAAGAACAGAAATATTAGTGATGTGCCACTTGCTTGGTGGCACCGTGGAGGGAACGGTACAGGCATGAATCAGGGACTGCTGGCAGAGTCACTTTCCAATATGTGCAAATAAAAATGCAGACCACATATTACATCTGGGGTCTGAAGATTTACCAGGCTGCCATAAGGCCATAAGTTTGATTGTTTGCAGTTTTTGGGTTTTTTGAACGATCTAAACAGGCTGCATGAAATGCTGCCTCCATTTTTTATTAATATATCTTTAAAACAGATTCTTGCTGGGGAGACTCCAGCACTCCTATTTAATGTTCTGATTAATGAGCATAAACAATGCTTTTAAGATATTTTTTACCTGTGTATAATCAAGCCATCTAGCCACCAGTAACTGCAAATGTCACAGATTTCAATGGTCTCTTTGGGACTTTTAATCTGTTTGCTTTTATAAAGGAGGTGATTTTATTTTTACATTAAGGAAGCATTAACATCATTAAATGGGCTCCCACTTTATGATAACTGCAAATGTCACATTGATCCAGAAAGATAAGAAAATGTGCTCGTCTTTGGAACAATATCCAAGGCAAGAGCAGGCAACCCACACTATTTGCATTAAAAAACAAATTGTATAAATGCAGAAGATTGATGTGCCATCTGTTCATGTCCTTCACTTTTCTGGCTCTTCTGTGTTGAGATATTTTTATGGAATAGTTACGTTTATTATTTTGAAAATGACTCACAGGTTAAAAAAGTTTACGATGGGCAATATAAGTTGAAGATATTCATTTACAGTATCTCAGGTATAAAAACTGGCATTAAAATTAACTTCCATGCCCACAAACAAACTACAGTATTCTGCAATCTGTATTACCTAGATCCTAGGATCGGAGAAAAAGACTTTACTAGCAGCACTAGCAGTTTATGATGCGAATCCAAAATATTTAATTTGTACATTGTACTTCTCAAGTAATGCAAAGGCCTTTGGAAAGGGATAGTGTCCAGAAGAAGATGCTGACCAGGCTTTGTAACAAGAAGGTAAATACATGGTGGAACTTGTTTAAGGTCAGGGCTGTGTGTTCCCACGAAACCCTGGCGTTAGCTGAGGGGGACACAGTGAGCAGAGCGCTGAACTGTCAGAATGTTTGTCGGAATGCAAAGCCCAAATCCCAGGCAACAACTACTGCAAGCCCCAGAAAGAAACCATGAGGAAAACCTGTTTTCCTCACCATGATCCCTCACCATGACTTTCGTGCCCCTCCTGCTTGCCACACCAAGCCTCCTGTTGCCTGGAGTAGTGCCCACTGAGGCAGTCCTCTGCAGGACCAGTTTTTTGTTTTGTACCAAGCTCCATTTGAAAGTTATCCTTGTCCCTGAGTCCTCTGGAACTGAGGACACGATGGTGGAAGGGTAGGGGAAGGCAGAAGCATTGCTGTGATGCCCAGAGGCTGGGAGCTGGCATATGTGGCACAGCACATGGGATGAAGGAGATGGAAGATCCCAAGGGTGAGTGGCAGCTGGGAAGGAGGGAAGGAGAGAACGCAGCTGCAGGGGCTGTTGAAAGCGTCAAGTCTCCTTATCTCCTGAGAATGGGGCCCATACAAGCCTTCAGAACAGCAGGCAGGAAATGATGGCTGGGAAAAGGGGGCTGATATTCGTCATGCAGGGTCACAGAAACCACCGAGCCCATGAGGCCCTTCAAGTGTAAACCACAACACCCAGAACATTCACATTTGGAGATGTGCGATAGGCTGGATTTAATCTCCTCTCTCCTAATATTCCTCCTGCTAAAAATGGAGTTGCTCAAAGCTTTCATGAATGAAGAGGTCTCATGAGTCAACAGAATTGTCTGATCCCTCTCTGAACCCATTTAAGTTCCACAGCATCCCACAGTGTGCAGTTCCTAGGTTAGCTATGCTTTGTGTGCAGACCTTGTTCCTGCTTTGCCTGCTTGGACCCTGCTCCCCAGTTGGCTTGTCTGGTGCTTTTCCCATCTTCAGTTCTTGGTTTGGAAGAAACACTGAGCCATTGGCTTCCTTGAATGATTTGTCTTCTCCATGTTTCCATAGGTTTGTCAGTTTCTGATAATCTCTTCGTTATTATTGGGAGCAGACACCCAATCAGAAAAATATGTTATGAGTTAAAGTTGCATGTTTTAAACCCAAGTGAAAATATTGCGTTGGCATTGGTGGTGTGCTTGATAGCTAGAGCTGAAATGAAGATACTGTCCTAAAGCCTGTGTTTAGTGGAACATGGAGTTCCATGATTTTCTGAGAGTCATGGGGGATGAAGTTAGGAAGAAGAAATCCATTTCTGATTGGCATAAATCACTAGTTCACAAGCCTGCATCTTCTCTACTGAAATTGTTTTAGTATTGGCCAATTGAAATACTTGAAAACCATTTCAGTACAATTTCAAGACATACTAAAAGTATCTCAGCCCAGAGGTGTGCTGCCAAAACCTAGCAAAGCAGGAAGTGGTTGCATGGGCAAAAGAAGTGATTAACTGTGCCCAGAAATAAAGTGAAGAGCTAATGACTCATACTCAGCATGGTTTTATAACCTGTACGCAGAGCCTGACTCATCATGCCACCTAATCATACCCATGGGACAGGACTTGGTGAATGTAAAGTGCTTCCCATCTTTTCAAGGTGTCTGCCCTACCCTTTAAACCAAACAGGTTTGCCACTGCCTCAGGAAATGCTGCATCTTTACATAGCAGTCAAGTCTCACAGATGCCACACTACCTGGGATTTCAGCAGTGATATGACTGAGGTGATTCGAGGTTTTGCCTGTTTGTGTTTAACAGTGTAACTTCTGTCCTGTCACCACACATGGCACCATGACTGGAGTCACAGGGTGGCCATAGGTGAGTCACATCTAAATGAGTCCTGTATATCTACTGTGGTTCCATAATGGATCTTAAAGTCCCTACTGCTGAGTCTGATACGTCAGTCTGCCTTACAAAAATCAGCTGCAGAAACTGAAGATGAGGCAAAAGAAACCACACTGTTTCAAAGCAGAGAGGATTTAAATTTGCTGTTGGAATACTTTTTACCTTCTTCAAACCTTTTCTAGGAATGCTTGTCTAAAAACTTGAGTTTTTTAGCTGCATATGGAACAAGGCAATACATGGCACACATGGCACTGAGAAATGACATTTTCTTTTTAAGTAGACAAGCCATGTCCTTAAAATTTTACATTTTGTCTCTTTAGTTAAAGAAGCTCGCCTTTAAATTGGAGAAGACGGAAGTCCATCTTTCTCTTTGGGGAATCTGATGTTTCTGCCCTCAGGTGTACTGTCAGGGTCATAAAATCATTTCTCAGTGAGCAACCTTTTCAAATAACTTGTGTGCTGAATAAGCTCACCTCGAAAAAGATCCAGCATTTCTTTTTCACTTTGAGAGGGAGGCCAGCTTTGATGGAGTCTGCATGTCTAAGACTTTTCAAACAACCTTTATCACACTGCTCCAGCAAACCATGTGCACAAAGGGAATCCTACCCTACAGATCAGAATGCTGTACAGCTAAAAAGAAAATAACATTTAAAAAGCTCCAGATGTTTGAGTTGATGAAAAGAAAGAGAACAGCTCCGCACTGTAACACCAATCTTCACTCATCATCTTCTGTGTTCCCTCTCTCTGGACTTGTTTCTGGCTCTTGCTCAAGACTTACACTGTAAATAGACCAAAGCAAGGACAAGCTGCTGTGATATTTCCTGGTGCAGACACCAGCAAACTGACCTGGGTCTTGACTTGCAGCTGAAGCTCCTAGAGCTGCTACTGCAGTTTAAACAAGGGCTATTAATTCCAGGTGCTCCAAAAGTAGTTCTGCAACGCCATGATAAAATGGGGAGTGTCCTATTAAGGAAAAGTTTACTGCTTTTGCGCACCTTCAGTTACTTGGACCTTAACTGTTTTGATGGAATGGATTATTTGGTTTTCATGTGAGCCTTCCGTAAACCTGGGAGTCACCGGTGCCAGCACAACTGAAAGGCATGTATTTATTATGGAATGGAAGCAGTGACTCAGGTTCTGTGCAAGTTCATCCTGGTTTGAGATGCACACTGTCAATGTAGCAGAGTACAAATGCCCCCAGTCAACACCATTCAGGCTGCAACTGCCATGAGCAGCTGCAGGAGAAACCTCATACCTTCTGATGTGCTCAAGGCATTTGGAGACTACCTGCTCTTTGGTTTCAAGGGATTAAACACCTGACTCTCTTTGAAATGTTTTGTGGATCCTGAATGAGAAAAAACACACCAGAAAATGACAGAAAATTGACAGAAGCCCAGACGAACAACTGAATCTACTGACCATTTTGTAGGCTATCCCCTGAATCCTTGTAAAACACTGTGGTTGACTGTGCATCTTGCCAGATGTCAGGTAGAAAGCCCATGAAATATTGCAGATAGTTTTTTCTGAAGACTGTCAGTGTAATTTTCACACTTCTTTAAGAGTTTGGGGGGAAAGAAACACCTACTTCTGTGCTTGTGGCAGTAGGAGAACAGCCTGTTGTTTGGTAATTTGGGAGCCTGGTTTCATGCGAGGCTGAGTTCCCAGGTTAGTTTGGTCAGCTTTCCCTTTTCTTCTCCACCTTGGCTTCAGTGCCTGGAGAAAGGCTGTGTGCTTAGACTGACCAGAGTTGTGAAATGCTTAGCCTTTTATATCCCTCTGACTGCTGCTGTTATTACAGCTTGTAGCTCCGTTGTGTATGCTTTGTTTCCTTTCCAAAACCTGCTTGAAAGCTATCCTTAGAACGTCCCTGGCAGCAGCACCACGGCTGCATGGAATTGCATCCAAGCATTTGTTGGTGTGCATGCCCTTCCACACACGTACTCCTCATTTCTGTCACGGGTGTGACAGCAGAGCTCAGGACTAGGCAGGGAGGACTCGGGCATCACTGCTTTGTGTGGGTAAAAAGATGCAGACAGAGGGAGAGAGATTTATATCTCTGTGAGAATGGCTTGAGTTGCCACTCAGCAGTCTGGGTGGATGGCCTTCGCACCAGGGAAGAGTCTGGTGTACAGTGACTGCATTTTACTCCTGTTCATAGAAAAACCACATAATGTTTTAGCTGCGTTTTGTCACAAAAATAGGTTACAAAAAGAAAGAGGCCACTAAACTAGCTGCCTCAAAGAGGGGGAAAGGGGAGAAATTCAGCACTGGTTTATGTATTTGTCTGTGGGAACCTCTAGAGCTTTGCTTTTTGAGATGGCCAGGGTGTGGTGGCACAGTTTTTTTTGTAATGGAAACCATTATTTATGTGACACTTAGACCACAGTGCTCATTTCACTCATTAACTCAGCAACATTAAGACTGCTCTCCAGACAATGGGCGTTAGACATTCAGTGTATTGTTATTTCCATGCCTATGTCATTTATGCAATGGAAGATGTTTGCATATTACATTTGTCACAGACAACTATGGGGTATCAGATGTAGTGGTATTATTTTTAAATAGAACTGTAAAATGCAACTAAATATGCTCAGCTACAGATAGCTTTGGATTTTCTGAACTGAAAATTCCCATAATCTTACAAGAATGTGGTGCAATGCGATGTTAATGGCTCAGGGGACTGGTGAAGGGAAACAAGATTTCTTAACTCTTGATAAATAACAGAAATCAAACCCAGCTTGATCATGTCTGAAAGTCACCATTATTCTCAGATTTACTTGTATTTTGGTTTGGTTTGGTTGTGGTTTGACTAGATGAATATATGATCCAGTTTATTAAATAAAAAGGTGACTCATTCTGATTAAAAAAAAAAAAAAGAAATCAGAGTTAAAACTGAAAAAACCCCCCTTTTTTAGCTACTAACACAGAATGAGGGCTTCCTCACTCTTCTTCTTGGAATGAATGCTCCTAAATGAATCCTCCCCAGTGGAAGCCTTTCTGCCCTCCAGGTTGAAGTGGCAGTGCTGGAAAGTCAAGTCTGCACTCGTTTGCACCTTGGGTGAATTTGCAAAAGGTTTACTGCACCTTTGGCTCGAGGAGGGAGCATTGTTAATCTGTACAGGAAGCACTGTTAACCTGGAATAGCTCAGTGGGAACCTGGAGGGGTGGGAAGTGGTGGGTGAGCATCCCAGGTTGCCTTACAGCATCACAGCAGAACATGAGCTGGTTCAGTCCCGGGGCCATATTGTGCTTCAAGGGAGTAGCTTTTGAGAAATTACATGTTTTAATGAAGAGGATGGTGAATGTTAAAAAAAGTCTGAGGAGGAGCAGTGGAAGGGTATGTAAAAATCCTCAAGTCTGGAAATACAGCAGGTAATGCTAAAAGACAGTACGGTTGAGGTAAAATATACAGCAATTTTGTTCTGCTATGTAAAATAAGCTTTTGATTTATGGAGTGTCAAAAATGTAGATTTCTACGCCTTTCACGATGAATTTTTTTGGCAAATTTTTGGATGAAAATTATTATGGGAAAAATGTTCAGAATATAATTATGGCTTTGCTGAAGAATTGAGGGCTCTTTAAAGATGTTTTCTGCTTGTATCTGCCATTGCTGCTGTCAGAGTGCTTCGCTGAACTACTGGGTGGCCCCAGCTGTTCTGTATATTTTACCCCCACCCCCTCTCCAGGGAGTAAAAGCACAATTTGGCCCAATACTTGCTAGAAATGAATTGATTCCACTGCAGACTCCATGCAGTACATGCTGAGATAATTAAACAAGGACTGTAAACTGTTGTAATAAAATATCATGATTTGAAGTAGGGATAATCATCTTCATTTTGTGGTGGGACAGCACCTATGGGGTCCTGGCCCATAATGCCAATAAAAAGGATAATATAGAACATCCTTCATGTATCTTTGCTCCTTTTGGGAGGCAAAGTCCAGCTGAAAGCATTTTGAATGCTAGTTATTTGAATGAAAGTATTTTTATTTCTAGCTTCTGCAATTAGAACAGTGAAATTTGAGTGGGAACATTATTTTACCAGAGGAAAGCTTAGCCTACAATTTCGTTTCAATGTATTTGGTTAGAAGAGTTGAACAAGACTTTGGGGGCATCCACTGGTTCATAAGCTCACAGTGAACTGTTTGTACTGCATCTATTTTTTTAGCACTTGGCACCCCTCTTGTAAATGTACTATGGACCCCCTCAAGGCCTTGCTGTTGCCTCCTCTGTTTTGAGCACTAAAGGAGCAGGAACCTCACCCTGTTTATGAAACTGATGCCAGCCTCACCTGATGGCCCCGTTCCAGTCATTCCCTCCAGGGACCTGTGTTTGGTATCAGTGTGTCTTTGAGCACCAGATGAAACCCTTCTCTTCAAATCTGACCTTTCTTACTGTTTGAGTATTGCATACTCTTCATTATTGACAACATTCCATTTAAATTAACCATTTCTCCTTTGTCAGAAATTCATCAGTAGTTTTCACAGAGGCCAGGGATGAATTAATATGAGCCATAAATGCATTAAAGTTTGCATGCTTAGCTTTTCCTGGAGGCTATTGTGAAGGTCACTGGAAGACTGAGCAGGGACACATCAGTATTGGCTCTGTGAGGTGTGGACAATGGATGTAATTGAATCTACATGCAGTGCCTGGAAAGATCTTATGTCCAGCAAGCCACTTATTCTTATCTTGCTGCAGTATGTAACAATTAAAGATATTAATTAACGCTTCCCTCGGCACTACATAAGGTCTGCATTATGGTGTGCATCTACAGCATGGGCTTCTGAAGGAGAAGACATTAGAGCTAGGATGCTCCTTGGTGACCTGCAGGGAGGGGACCTAGTCTTCATTCTTCGTCAGCCAGTGGGCTTTTTTGCTTTACACAGCCACTACAGATACAGGTCAGGTCCTGATCTGGTAAGAATCTGCATGCTGTGACTCCAGTGGACCCATTCCAGGCTGCACAGGCCAGGGAGCCGGGCCTGTGCCCTCTCTGGCCACTCCAAGCTAATGCTGCTGGCTCTCTTCAGTGCTGTGTTCTCCTCCTGCCATTAGTGGTTCTATAATTAAGCTTCTGCCATCGTTCGCTGCCCTTTTCTGCACATACACCCTCCTACATCCTTTGGAGGAATGTTCCCTTAGCAAAACAGTTTGCATGTCAATTGCTGATACAACATTGTGTTCTCGATGCCATGAGGTTATATTAGCACTTATATTTGTGTTCACAAGGGTTGCTTGCATACATAAAGCTTGTGAGTGTTTCAGGGCCATAGTATGCAGTGTTACTGGGCAATAATCTTATGATGTAACCATAAACCTCGATTGTCTGTTTAATATCTCAGATGTTTCAATTTGCATTTCGTTAAAACTTGGCAAAAGGTTATCAGCTCAGATCCAAAATTCTCACAAAAATTGTTCTAATATGTAAAGTAAGTTTTGATTTATGGAGTGACAAAAATGTAAATTTCTAAGCATTTCAGTTTATTTTTTTGCCAAACTTTAGACTAAAATGACTTTTTTTTTTTTTTTAAAGTGAAATGATTCTGGATGCAGTTATTTTCATGATTGTGGAGTAAAAGCAGTTGAAGATGTTAATTTAACTGCATTTACAAATAACTCTGGTAAAGAACATTACTTCCCAGGAAATGAATAAGACGTCTATACTGAGCTTATTAAGAGTTAGATATATAGACAGAATATGGTATTATTTTTTGCTGGGAACCTGAGTATAAAATAAACTATAAGTACATTTAATATTACCAAAATACATATTGCTCTTGATCTTCTCATGAACGCTGTTTACTCATTCCAGAGGTGTTCTGCATTATAAAATATGACATATTACTGTTGGGTAACACCTGTTGTGAAAGAGCACACTATAAATATGTAATATTTCAAAGGAGACTTGTTTTGCAATAGGAATACTTTTGACCATTGAGGAAAATACTCATTTCATGCTGTATTTACTGCTGGAATATCACTGAAAGTACGGCACACTCCCAGTGTATATACATAGATAGATTTTTGTAGAAGAAATGCCTAACAGCAGATTGCCTTTGATGGTATAAAATTTGAACAGTGGGGTAGTCTCAGATCTGTAGTAGTAGTTTGGAGAAGGAAAGAGTATCAACAGCTCACATAAAAAATCCTCAATTTAAATTCAGTTATCATATTTTCCTTAAGATACACAGAAACATGATATTTCTTTCATAAATCCCTACTTTGTTGTTGTTTTACACATAAAACAGGCAATGGGGTCTCTTGTGTTTAATCATTTTAATTAAAAGTGTGAATTTTGCCAGTTGCATCAGCTGGTCTATCATTTTCTGTGGAAGGATTTCTGCTGTGAAATTGGTTTTAAATCGGGTTACCTTTTAATATTTGAAATCAAAGAAAAGTGTTTGGATTCAAAGAGAAAAATATAACTTATTAACCTTGCTTTTAGTATTAGAATGTTGTTATTTAAATTTGATATTTTCCAACAAGTCTTCTAAAATACTTGTTGGGTGGGGTGCAAGGAATTCAGTGTACTTGTAGGCACAACTTCTCTAGATAAAGCTTGAAATATCTCATGCAAGAAATGTCAGCATTTCCAAATTCTTTTTCCCCAGTGAAACAAATTAAAAAAAAAAAAAAAATCAGAAAAGGAACATTTTCACACAGCGGGGAAAGGATTCTGAGGAGTTTTGAATGGGAAATGTCAAAACAGAAAGTGTAACTGTTTCAGTTTTCAATTTCTTTACATTTTGATTCAAGATGAGATTTTTCATTTTGATTATCTCTATCACAGAATGAAAGGCCTTTGTCAAAACTGCCATTTTCACATGAAAAAGTTTCAAGTTCTAAAAATCACCTTTTTCCGGTGAGAAATTTTGTTGACTGAGGCAGCTGGACCAGCTGGACTGTGATGCTGAACTGCAACCAACATCTGTCCAGGACACACGTGTGGGTTTTGGGGAGGCTCTGCTGGCCGTCCCCACCGGCTCTGCTCCTCAGCTGGGGCAGCCTCCCAAAGGAGGTTCAGTCTGAGCCTGGTGAGTAGAAGGGACCATCTGGCTTTGGGTGAGTGTCAGGCAATGCCAGGTGGCAACGTGGCCCTGCAGCACCCTGAAGGAGGTGCAGGAAAGGAGAGGGAGTGCGGCATGGGAAGGGACGTGGCGCCAAGACACGGCCTTCATCAGCCCACCCATGGGCAGGCAAGACTTGATGTGCCAGGTGTGCCCCATCCCGTGCCCACAAACCATCTCACTGAGAGGTGCCCAGGACTGAAGGCTCCAGGATGCAGTTGATCAGAGATTTTCTCACAGGCTTGTACGTCAGAAATGTCAGGCACTGCACCGACGCTTTTGGGTTTGACGCTTTCATGCGCTTCAGCCATGGAGCAGTAGGGGATGAAGGACAAATCTGTGGTTCCTCCCTTGCTCCCTCTGTCCCTTGCCTGCCTGCACCTGCGTGGGCAGCAGGGCTGTCTCCTCCTCGCCGTGTCCTGTGGCACCTCTGCCAGAGCCAGGGCAGGCAGAGAAGGCTGCTGTCGCTGCACAATCCCCTGCCAGCTGTGCCCATGAGAAGGGGTACCAGTCCTCAGTGTGGGGACAGCTGTGCTGTGCTTCTCTGGGGATGCCAGCTGTATTTGGGGGTCTGAAGGGGTACTCTGGTGGTGACAGCAGGACACCTTAGATTGCTTTCACGAGAAAGACTTGTTCCTTCAAATCTTTTAACTTGTGTGCATGCATGCAATGCATCTCCCCAAAAGAGTGATGACATGTCGTGAGGAAACCAATTCCCTTGCTGAGCAAGAACAGGATAGGGTCTTGTAAACCCTAAGGACACAGAAGGTGCTACAGTAAATAGGTATGTAGGTTCTCAAACCTTTAGTTATTCATGTGTCTAATGCCCCATTGATCAGCATGAGTGACACGATTTTGGTAAAATATGTGAGTGCAATTTGCAGAATCCTGTATGAAAGTGAAATTCCACTTTTGGTGGTGGAAACCACAGCTGGAATGTTTTTGTATGCAAGAGAAAAAACACAGCTTAGCCTCTCAATCTCAAGCTCTGTTCAATATTCCCCCCCATATAAATGGACCCCATTTAATTTTTCTTTTGCATTCCTGATAATGCATGTACTGTATGTACTTTGTCACTGTGATCTGCTTAGGAAAGAATTATATATTTAAATAGATATATTTTATATTTATGTATATTATTTAAATGTGTATATACATATTTAAAAGTAAAAAGATGTTGTTTTTTCAATTGCCTTTAGTTGCAGCAGAGAGAAACAAAGCTTTGATTTTTAAATGCTTGTAAACCATGCTTTCAGATCTCATGATAAAGCTTATCTTTCCATCTGAGTCCCTGTTGTTGCTAATTTTGCAGAACTTTCATCCTGGAAAAGTTTGGATGAGTTCAGCACATCTCAGGAGTGTTCACCTGGGCTGTATCTGTATGTGGTTTTGAAAATACCTACAGTTTAAACAATACCATCATCATTCAGCCCCCAAACCTTTTCTTATTAACAGTCTGTGAGCCTTAACTCCTCTCTAATGAATTGATTACTCTTGATAATGCTCCTGCTTAACAGTGCTCCTTTCCAAGCTTTAACTACTGAGTAGACATCTTTGTGTAATACTCAGCCATGCCTTTATCAGTCCTCGATGCATGTGGCACACCAAATTATCCTTTGCATTAGCATAAACAAAAGAAATGCAGTTTAAGAAACATCAGTATGTTTTCCCTATATTTGTGTTACAAGTACACCATACCCAAGTACTGATATAAATTTACTGTACAGGAGCCTTCAAGTAAAACAGTATTTATTGTGAAAGATGATTGCAGTTTCAATAACAACTCCTTCTTATTACTTAAAAAACATATATTTAGGCAGATACCATGAACACTAAATTTAGTTCACTTGGCAGCACTTTAACCAACACTCTTATAATCTTTGTACTTAAAATCCCAAATAAGCCATAATTCGCTGGCCATGCTGAGTAGTGACTGTATGCATCCTATGTTTTAGAATAAAAGTATAAAATTACAGAGATATGATCAATTATTTTAAAAAATGTAAATGTAGTGAAATGGTGTAGAAGAAAACCACATTGGTCTTCATTACTCTGAAAACAGAAATTGCTGGGAAGCAGGGATAAAGGCAATCTGAAAAGAAAGGGTTCCTGGGGAGAAATGGCTTTTCTACGAATGGCACTGACTGAATTCAAAAGAAAGGGGATAACAAGGCATTGGTTAATATCAATCCAAGGGTGTTTCATACCCTTTCATCTCTAAAATTACAAATGAAAAGTAACTGTACTCTGTCTGATCACAGGATTATTCACTGGAACCCGTTTTCCTTTGGGACTGAGAGTAGTGTATGTTGAGTGAAACTCCCTCAGTGTTGCAAGTGGCCATCTCGTCAGAATCGCACAGGGAAACAATTGGGATCCACCCACACAAGAGACCTTCTTTTACCTTCATCTCAAATGTTCTTCTACACCCAAGAGTTGGAAGAGTTTGGGAAAACATGTGGCGCTCTCATTGAAATACAACCTTGAAGTTTTGGGGTTCTTCCTTCTTGAAGAAAAGTGCCTTTGAACAAATTCTTTGAATTCTTGTATTAAAAAAATGGGGGGGGGGGAATTTTACCCACTGTGTTTGCAGGGCCCCTTGGATTCAAGTCGGAGGTGGGACAGGTTGCCTGTGTGCTGGCAGTGACCCCCTCGTGCTGCTGGCCAAGGGCTGGTGAGAAGGGAGCAGAGCAGGGTTCTTTTAAAGCATCTCCTCTGAGCTGCCCTGATGATGCGATTCACTCTGGACCAGAACAGGGAAGGGTCTTACCTACACCAAGGAGGGATTAATTCCCTCAGTTAATAATTTAATTAGCGGTAAAGTCTCCCACAGAGCATTTAATCTGGATTTATATATCCTGAGAGCAGAGAGTGGATGAGTGAAACTTTTCAACTTAACCTTGCGACAAATTTAAGTAATTAGTTTCAGAAATGTGGCCATGTGGAAAAAACCAAAGCCTTCCTCTAAACCAGAAATACTTAACACTGGCCAAATAATAATAACCTGATAAACACAGGGCTTTATAAAAATGTAAAATTTTTAAATTTTGGTTAACTTGGTGAGAATTAGGAGCAACATGAAGAATTATAGATGATATTTTGAAGATTGGTTATAGGAATGAGCTAATATTTCACAATTTGGGGATTTGATGTGGATCTTTTTCCCCACATTTCTTTAAAAATTGCTCCAAAGGGGCTGGGGACCTCTTGTGGGAAGTGACCACTAAAGACAAAAGCATTTTGGAGACAGTGCCCCAGGCATGGTCTTCAAATACATTTCCCTTTAGCTTGAAGTTGCTTTTTTATTTTTTTCTGTGTTGTTCCAGTTCTTCTGTTGGATTATTTTTTAAGAATATGGGATTGTCTGGCAATATTGTTTTGTGCATTTTTTACCAGATTCAAAGGCAGTGGAAACTGTCGGTTGTCCTCAACCAAACTGGTTGAAGCAGGAAAGGCCTCAGGAATGATTAATTTCTGGCAAGTTTTAGGAATATGTGTGGTTATTTAGAGCAGAAAGGCTCTCTGAGTTTTGACAGATGGAAAGGATGTGGCATGAACACGCCTGCTAGAAGCTCTAGAAGGTGAGCGGGCCTGGGGATGTTGTGCTGTGTGGCCCAGGAACCTGCAGCCCCCGGCTATCAGCTCACAGCCCATGGCCCCGCCAGCTCAGGCTTTGTTGTTTCCAGTGCTATTGGAAATATGTGGGAATCTTACCCATGCTGGCATTTGCTGTCACTTGCTGCCAAGAGCACCAGTCCTACTGTTCGTCCCAGTACTGCCTTCCCAGGCCCAGTCACTGTGACAGCACCAGTATGCACGCTGGGGAGCAGCCGAGTGACTCACTCTGTCAAAACCAGGTTTTTTTGGCCAGGTGAGTCTGCAGCTTGGTGAGATTCTTGATCTAGCCCCTGAGACAGTTGTGTCAGTGTTGATGCAGGTCCAAGGGATGAGCAGGATCCTCTACCAGGATCCCTTCTGGTATCTTTTGATACCCTTTTGGTATCTTCAGCGGATCAGGACAGCAAATGCTGGGGCTTCCAGTGGTTACCTGGGTGTTGTATGGTTGCCTTGTTTTTCTTTCCTGCTCCCATTTCAGGTAAACCATTGTGAGTTATCAGGAAAGTCGCTCTGCATCTTTGTTGCAAGCCTTTTGGGTGAACAGCAGCAGCTTTGCACTTGTGAATTTTCTTCTGTTCCTCCTAACCATATTCTAATTTGGAGTTTTTTCATCTTTCTGTTTAACAGGAAAGATGCCTGCTCTAAAAATACAGAATATGGCTCCAGATCTCTGTTCTGAGAACAGCTGGTCACGTTCAAAATGAATGCCTAAAGAAAATAGCAAATTTGAAAAGAAATGTGAGTTTCTGAATTCTGGCAAGTGAAAGGCTGGCCTGAGGTAAGCCAGCCAATTCCTGGATGACTCCAGCGCCAGTGTGAGTGCCAGCACTTTTGCCTTCTCTCTTTCGCTGCAGAGCTGGTGCTAAGGTTTCAGTTTCACGTAAACTGTTCCCCAAATGGTTAGTTCTGGAAATAACAGCCCAGTTCCAATGATGACACAGGTGACATTTTCAAAATCAAAAACTGGGACAGTTCTGTAGTGACATTTTTAGGGTCTCAAAATATCCCTGCAAAAGACGAACGTATGCTTAAAAAAACATGCTGATGTCACTACTGCCAGTGTCTGCTTCAACAGCGATACATACATACTTCCCTGAGCACAAGGTTTTTTCCAGTTGCTTTAATTTGAAGTAAATTGTGTCATGAAACACCAAAAGTGCTGCTAACGTTCATTCTGGTCTTGTGTGAATCGTGAGGCTGAACCAATTTAACTTAAATTAGTTCAGTAAACCAGCAGGACAAGTGTGCAGCATCTCTTGGATGGTGTAAACTCATTATCCTCCAGCCCATCCGTTTGATCGGTACGCGCTCGCTGGCCGCAGCTCGGGTTTGAAACGTCCCGGAGGCATTCGCGCACAAGGATGGCTGGATATGGAATCCCAGGGCTGTACAAGATACCATGGCTGTGCAAAGCCTGGCACAGAGAGGGAGCCGTGCAGGGGCTGCACCCGGTGGGCTGCCCTGCCCACCCCAGCTCCTGCTGCGAGCTGCACTCAGGGCTTGGCTCTCGGCAAATTGGGAGAAATGTCTTGCCCGTGTGTTTTGCACTCAGCAAGAAATCAAACATTTTTTCAGTTTATACTGAAAGTGGAAAAACTTGTGCAGCTCAGGTGCTAAAAGAAACTCCAGGGTTGCTGAGACGTTCTATGGAACCTGGACAGTCTTGCTAAAAGAAATGTCAATGTTCCTTTTGTTTTATCTATTAGAAAGTAAAATAGTTTTTCCCAGAGAGTCACAAGTCCCGCTAATTAGAAGTGGGACTAATTTTCACCAAAATACAGTAAATCCTGGATGTTCTGCTAGGTATCCAGCGTTTAGGACAACGTCTTGGAGGTATCTCTGCTAATGGGCCAGGGTGTGAGCAGACACGGAGGTGTCCATGCTGCTCAGTAGTGCACTGGGAGGAGCTGCAGGGCTCCCAGGCATCTGCAAGGGTACTGAACTCCTTTGTCCAGACCCCTCAGCTTAAGGACAGCTGCTTAAAGCCCTTCACAATGTTAAGTGTATACACCAAAAGGTGACAGGTACACAGAAGTAAATTGTAGGCATCTTAAATGCACCAGCTCTACCCCTTGTTACAAAATGGCTTTTCTGCTGATGGGTATTTCCTACAGTGTTTGTCAAACAGTAGGTTCATGGCTTAGTCAGGGACAAAGTTATTAAGGACATAAAACGCCATCTGGATGATGCTAATAAATATAAAACCTAACCTTCAGATGCACTGCAGCAGTGACCAGACTGCACCAGACCAGATTACCCTTTGTGTTAAAATCTGAGCCCTGTACTAACCCTCGTGGCTGCCCAACCACATATATTTCACTCTGAAAACCTAAAACGTGGTTATTCCAGTGAGACCACCAAGTGACCTATCCCTGACATCTTACTGGAACACTGTCTTAAAAGGACTGATTTCCTAGTAGAGTTTCTTTTTCAGTTTCTAAACAGTTGGTAGTTGCTTTTAAACTTTTATTTAGGATTTCTGCTTCTCAGTTTAGTTGGCAGTTCATGTGGCAAGGAAAAATTTTAAACCCTTTTGCAAGCTGAAAACACCCAAACCTATCCTATAAATGCATTTTGTACTTGTTTATATAAGAAAATGCTGGGATTTTCCATTCAAAATTTATTCTGTGCTCTAGGAATAACCTAGCTATCACTTTACTCCCATAATCTTTTGCAGAGTATATCACTGTTAGGGAGAAAGAAGGGTATGCAGGCCTAACCCTAAGCTATTTAGCATTAAAGGATGGTTTTCCTCTGCGGGAAGGTTTTGGGGTTTTTTCTATGACAGGACACGGTTTGTCAAATGAATTTGTGCTTATCACTAGCACTTGCTATTGAAACTCGGTATTTGCTAACAAATATCACCCAGGCATTGTGATTTATTGTTCTAAATACAATTGCTGCGCAGACAGGTGAGAAGTGCTAGCAAAGGGCAGCTCTTCTGGCTGCCCCCAGCCGTGCTGACCTCTACAAGGCTCCAAGGCAAGGTCCGGCATCGCCTTTGATGAGCAGTGCCATGCTCTCCGAGGACTTGCACTGAAACCTGTGACTCAGCTTGCAGTAAGGATCTCACCCCTGTGGCTGCAGTGTAAATAAATATCTGCCTCTTTACCCGTCCAGGCTGAACTGAGCAGACCTCTAGACAAATGTAACTTCATGTGTTATTCAGTGCTATGAGACTGTGAGGAAGATGCACACATTAAGGTGTCCAAATCTGATGCCAGAACTAGTCAGATGCTTCCCAAATGAGCATGCACATGTGCAAGAATTGAAAATGTTACACTTAAAAAGGACAGAAAGTGAAGTTTGCTGTCTAATCAGAGGCTTCTCCACGCTGTCAGGCTGATTTGCAGCTTTTGTATGGCACGTTAAAATGGACAGGACAATTGTAAGGTACCTGTAAATTTGGTCCAACCTTCTGCTTCCAGCACAATGCAGCAGTAGAGTGGTTAAACAGCTTTGCCACCGTCACTCGGTACTTGTCAAACACTGTTATTTTTGGGAAAAAATAAATCACAAAACACTACAGCCCTCCCGTGCACATTGCCAATTGAGCAGCAGCAAAGGCTTGACCGCTTGGCAGCATCAATATGTGCCCACAGGCTGAGCAGTAACTCTGGCGTGGGGGAACTGCAGCTATAGGCACACGTGTTATCTTTTCTCCCTTCTCTATATAGGCTCAGTATCAGAAAAATATTTTCTACAGGAATAAATGGTATTTCCCTTGTGCCTGCGTGAGCATTGTAGGAACAGTTCTGGGAGCAAGAGTGTGAGTAGCTGACTCTCACTTTGTGAAACGGTGTTGATGTTAATTGTTCCTCTGTACTTTTACACCTCTGTTGTGACCATCATTTAATGCTTACTGTAGATGATCCTTTTGTTATGTAAGTTTAAAGGTATCCCCTCCGTTCCCCTCAGAGAATTCAGCTGTTGGAGGTATCTTCTCTCTCTGTCTCTTTGCTAATTATGCTGCTGCTACTGACCACCCCTCATCTCCACAGAGCAGATGAGCACAGACAAAGCTCTCGTGAGGTCCTGGTCATTTTTTTGGGGCCTCATAAAAAAGCACAGGAAGGATTTTCTGCCCCCAGCAGTGTCCAGTCTCAAGGGAAAGAAAAAGTGGGAGAGTTTTGAGCAAGTGTGGTGAGGGAAAGTTGGTGTTTTAGTGCAGGGCACAGGTTTCCACCTGCACAAGTGTTCTTGCCTCACCTCCACCACCCGGTGCTGATGGGCAACTTGGTGCCATGCAGAAGTTTGGGATGGGCTTCCCATCCCAGTGCAGTGACCCATGTGTGGAGATAGAGCACTTAGTTTCTCCTCTCCAGACCCCCTTTTCTCTGTCCCATACACTCTGCATTTGGGATATGGGGTTTTTTGTTTATTTCTGGTCAGAGACATGAGGTGTAAATAAAGTGAAAATGCTCAGTCAGTAGCATGTTCTCAACTAAATCAATTTCTTCTCATGAACTTTTAATACTAGTAAGACATTTGGTAAAAATCTTAATTTGGCTGAAGCCATTATGGGTGTATGACACTCAAATGAAAGTAGCATTTCTGGTATTCATCCGATATATACTTTGGCTCAGATTTTACGTTCCTTTTCAAGAATATATTGCCTCTAGTTGTCTCCATGTGCAGTGGATTTAGCTTCAGGTGGAAGAAAGTAGCAATTTTTTTCAAACAAAAAAATTCATCCTTATGAAAATTGGCTGCAATTTAATAATTCATAGAGTAATATTCAGAACAAGAAACATCAGAATAAAACGTAACTAAATATTCACAGTTTGGGAATATCCATGTTTACTTGTTAATGCTTTTTGCAAAATAGGAGCCCAAATATAGGAAATCTGTGCTATTATTCATTACAATTAAATGGGCTTTGGTTCTCAGAGACTCCTGCTAAAATCTGCGCTCTGGTGAACAAGTCTGTACTAGATTATTTAGTGTCTGCTATTAATAAATATTTAATTGTGCTGATGGAAAATATTCCTTTTGCTTTGTGATACAAGCCTTTTTTTTTTTTTTTTT